>CAUYLG010064776.1:0-52000 GCA_963573385.1 Cacajao melanocephalus
GGCCATATTAATTTACATTCCCACCAACAGTGTATGAGGGTTCACTTTTCTCCACATTCTCTCTAACATTTGTTATTGCCTGTCTTTTGGCTATAAGCCATTTTAGCAGAGATAAGATTGATAATACCTCATTGTGGTTTTATTTGCATTTCTCTGATGATCAATGATGTTGAGCATTTATCAACATAACCACAACGAGATATCAATCTTATCTCTACTTTTAATATATCTGTCATTTGCATGTCTTCTTTTGAGAAATGTCTATTGAGATCTTTTGCCCATTTTTAAAATGGATATTAGATTTTTTCCTATAGAGTTGTCTGAGCTTCTTATATATTCTGGTTACTAGTCCTCTGTCAGATCGGTACTTTGAGAATAGATTCCCCCATTCTGTGGGTTGTCTCTTCATTTCATTGTTTCCTTAACTGTGCAGAAGCTGTTTAACTTGGTGTGATCTCATTTGTCCATTTCTGTTTTGTTGCCTGTGCTTGTGGGATATTTCTCATGAGATCATCATCCAGACCAATATCCTGGAGAGTTTTCCCAATGTTTTCTTTTAGTAGTTTCATAGTTTTAGGTTTAACTCTTTAACCTATTTTGATAAGTCTTTAATCCATTTTGATTTGATTATTTGATTGGAGTCAAAAAGCTTAGAATTTTAGCTAATGTTCTATTCTACTGCAGCCAAGCTGACACTTCAACCACAATATGAAGTCCTCCCACTCTCCCTTCTCTTCTCCATAGGCAGAGGAGCCTCTCCCTGCAGCCACCACCATTAAGTTTCATTCTATCAGGCCACAGCCGATGTTCACTTAAAACCCAAGGACTCTGCAGTCAGCTTGTGGTGAACACTGCCAGGCCTATTCACCTGAAGGGGACTCACCCTTCAGGGAAGTGGGTTCCCCTCTGCTCCAGGGCAGGTCCTGGACTCGGGGACCCCAAGAGCCCACTGGTGCTCTACCGCACTGTGGCTGAGCTGGTACCTAAGGTGTAAGACAAAGTCCCTTCACTTTTCCCTCTGCTTTTCTCAAACTGAAGGAGTCTTTTACCACAGCCACCACAGCTAGGAATGTGCTGGGTCACATCTGAAGTCAGCATATCTAGAGCCCAACACCCAGAGTATAGTACCTGGGTATCACTGCTGGTCATTCAGGGCCCAGTTGCTCTTTGGTCAGTAGGTGATAAATCCTGCTAGGACTGGATCCTTCCTTCAAGGCAGCAGGCTCCCTTTTGAGCCAGGATGTGTCTAGAAGTGTAATCTAGGGCTTGGAACAGGGCCCTCATGACTCTGCCCAGTGCCCTCTCCTACTATGACTGAACTGCTATCCAAGATGCAAGACAAAGTCCTCTTTACTCTTCACTCTCCACCCCTTCAGCAAAAGGAAGGAGACACTGTCATTGCTGCAAGCTGCCCTGCCTGGTGTTAGGGGAGGGACAGTGCAAGCACTCCTTTAGCTGCCCTGTCTGGTGTCTTCCTAGGTCACATGCTACTTTAGTCCTGTGGCTCTGAAACTAGGAACTGCCTAGGAATTGCAGTTCTTTTTTCCTAGACTGCCTTTCAAGTTTATCAATGACCCCAGAGCACTTTGGGCCCCAGTGGCAAAGCTTGCCAGTAAACTTGAGGTCCAACCAATGGGATGAGTGTTACCTTCTGGCTAGGTCTCATCTAAATTCTCCCTCTGTGCATGAGCACTGGCTGAGCCCAGCACAGCTTTACTCTCTGCTATGACAGGGCAGCACTGAGTTCAATGTAAAGTCCCCCAGTCACTGTGCTCTCTTTCCTCCAAGTGCACAGACTCTCCACACTACACAGCTGCTGCCGGGGGATGGGAAAGGTGTGGCATCAGCATTTCAAGACTTTCCTGCCCTCCTCAATGTCTCTTTCAATGATATGAAGTTAAAAACAGGTACTATGATCACTCACCAGATTTTTGGTTCTTAAGATAGTTCCTATGATGTGCACAGATAGTTGTTAAAATTTGGTGTTCCTGTTGGGGGTACAAATGATGTAGGCTTCTAGTCCACCATTTCTCTCCACCCTATCATGTCTTTTACAATCTCCACCCTATCATGTCCCAGCCCCCAGAAAATCCTCCATTGGTGGCAGTGGTGGTGTGAATGGCAGCAACAGCAGCAGTATCACAGTCCACAGGCACCTAAAACTTTGTAGAATGGAAACTTTCTTCTATCCTCAGAGAAGCTATGGTCCCAAGAGGATGGATCAATGTAAACAGGAGTCGATTTTTTTCCTCTCTTCCCTCCTAGTGCTTGGCCCCAGATGTAGGTGCAATTATAAGACTTCTGTAGCAAACTATGATAACAAAAGTCCCAGCTTTCTGCCTAAAAAGACCAAAATGGGGTCAGTGAACTGGAAAGGACCACAAAGATCAAAGAAAGGAAGAAGCTCAGGAAAGTGACCTTATGAAGTTGTTTATGAGCTCATGGACTCACTCCCAAACAACACATGTGGGATACCATAGACTTGAGAACTAAACTATAGGACAGACCACTGCTCATGTCCCAGACTGACCAATGAATGGTGCACATGAGACAGATTCAAATAGCACTTCAAAACCTTTGAAGGCAGAACTGACATTGAAACTATGACCATAGAAGAATGACAAGAACTTACAGCCTGTATCCAAATGAGTGAATTGCCTACTAAAACAAGAAGACCAGTGCTGTCCATAGGATTTAAACAAGACCTAGAGTCTCATAATATTAAAAATTTCCAGGATATAATCTAAAATTAATAAGCATATAAAGAATCAGGAAAATCTCAACTTATATGAGAAAACATGGTTAACAGACACAAATATCAAGATTACACACATATTGCAAGTATCTGAGAGAGATCCTAAGGCAGCTAATGCAAAAGTGCTCCAAGAAGTATGGCAAACAGTCTTAAAGCAAATGGAAAGATAGAAAATCTCAGCAAAAATAATTAAAAATAAAGAGAAGAATCAAATGGAAATTTTAGGGCTAATAAATACAATAACCAAAATTTTAAAACTCACTGAAAAAGCTTAATAGCAAACAAAGATGACATATGAATGCATCAGTGAACTTAAAGACAGGTCAATAGAAATTGTTCAACAACAGAAAGAAAAAAAAGATTAAAAATATAATTAAGTGGAGCCTCTGGGACCTATGGTACTATACCAAAAAGCCTAACATTTGTGTTATAAGAGTCTTATTAGGAAAGGATAAAGAGTGTGGGGCTAAAAAACATTTAAAGAAATAGCAGCTAAAAATTTCTTACCTTTGGCAAAAGACATCAAACATAAAACTTATGGATTCAAGAACCAGTAGCCCCAGTCCCAAAAGAAATTCATGCCCAAACACATCATAATCAAATTGCTGAAAACTAAAAACAAAAAACTAAAGACAAGGAACAACAGTGCATTACTTGTCAGGGAATATGATCCAAATAATTGCAGATTTCTCACTGGAGGCCAGAAGTAAAATGACATTTTTTTTACAGTGCTGAAAGAAAATAGCTGTCAACACAGAATGAAATATCCAGTGAAAATATCTTTCAGAAATGACTTTTAAAAAAAGACATCTCAGGTAAGAAAAACCATGAGAATTTACTGCCAACAGACCTACTCTACAATAATTGCTAAAAGAAATTCTTTAGACAGAAGGAAAATGATAGATATCACAAGAAAATATGGAACATCAAGAATGAAGAGAAATAGAAATCAAAAACATCTGATTAAGCATAATAGACAAATCTTCTCCTCTTGAGTTCTTTAAAATATGTGTGACAACCAAAAGCAAAAATTATAACAATATCTGATGAGGTTTTTATTGTATGTAAATGTATCAGATAAGACAACTATGACATAGATTGCAGAGAATAAAGAGATGCATATGATGGCAAGATCCTGCATTTCACTTTGTGCCAGGGGTCCCTGCAACCACAATCAGCTTCAATGATTTGCTAGAAAGAGTCACAGAACTCAGAAAGTTTGTTAATGATCATGGTTACAGCTCATTCCAGCAAAAGGATACAGATAAAATCAGCAAAGGTTAAAAATGCATGGGCAGAGTTCAGGAGAAACCAACAGCAAGCTTCCAGTTGTCTTCTTAATTTTCCCTGCAATGATGTGTGACAACACATATGGATGACTGCCAACCAATGCCAGGATTTGGTGTCCAGGATTTGTACTGGGGGTTGGTCACATAGGCATAAAACATCCATATGAGGAACCTTACTCAATCTCCAGCTTCTACAGAGGTCAAATGGATACAATGTGGACAAGGCCCCAGTCATAAATCACATTGTTGGCATAAACTAGCTGGCAAGGCCCAAGGCCCCAGGTATACAAAGATACTTTAATCAAACAGGATATTCAAAGGGCTTAGAGATTACCTCCCAGAAGCTGGTGAAAGGCTAGTCCTTTTTTGGGAACATTCAGGCCTTGAACATTCCAAGCCTGCAGAGTTAATCCTTTACTGAACATACTTGAAGAGGTATAATATTGATTCTAAGTAGAATGTAACAGTTATGTATTATATCAATACTAGATTATGTATTGATATAATACTGGTAATTTATAAAGAAAAATAGAGATCAACTACTAAAAAGAAATACCAAAAAAAGGTCAAAGACACAACAAATAAATTAAATAGAATGCTAAAATCTGTTCAACTATCCCCAGAAAAGAAGCTGAAAGGGAAATAGAGAAAATCAGAGGGGAGAAACAGAACACATATAATAAAATGGTAGGCTCAAATTTAGATATTTCAATAATTACATGTAAATGCTAAATTAAATGTAAATATTCTAACTATATCAATTAAAAGACAGATATCAAAATGGATATAAACAAATTTAGAAGTCAATAAAAACATGAGCTCATATGCTGCCTACAAGAAATTCACCTCAAATATAATAATATAGGTAGGTTAAAGTAAAATAATGGAAAGAATATACCATGCAAACAGAAATTAAAAGAAAGCTGGCATGGCTTTATGAGTAACAGACAAAGTAAATGTTAGAGCCAAGGATAAAGAGACATAATATGATGATAAAAGGGTCAGTTCACCAAAAACACATAATGATCCTAAATGTGTATGCACCTAATAACAAAGCTGGCTGGGCGCAGTGGCTTGCACCTATAATCCCAGCACTTTGGGAGGCTGAGGTGGGCAGATCACTTGAGCTGAGGAGTTTGAGACAAGCCTGGGCAACATGGCAAAACTCCATCTCTATGAAAAATACAAAAATTAGCCAGGCATGGTGGCACACACCTGTAGTCTCAACTATCTGGGGAACTAAGGCAGGAGAATTACCTGAGCCTGGGAAGTTGAGGCTGCAGTGAGCTGGGTTCACACCACTGCACTCCAGCCTGGGTGACAAAGTGAGTCCTTGCCACAAAACAAACGAACAAATAAAAAACACAAAGCTTCATGAACTAAAAAGTGAGAGAACTAAAAGGAGAAATAGATATATCCAAAATCATAATTGGAAACTTCTATACTCCTCTGTCGTCAATCAACAGAACTAGTAGATATAAAATTAGCATGGATATAGAACTGAACAATACTATCAACCAACGAAATCTAATTATAGACCATTTCATTTAACAGGTAGATTGTACATTTTTTTTTCAGATACTTATGAAACATTCACCAAGATAGAGTATATCCTGGGTCATAAAATAAACTTTAATAAATTTCAAAGAGTTGAATCATACAAAGTATGTTCTCTGACTATAATGTAATTAAGCTAGAAATCAATAATAAAAAGATAATAGGAAAATCTACAAACACTGGAAATTAAACAATACACTTCTAAATAATCCATAGGTCAAAGAGGAGTTATCAAGGGAAATTAGAAAATATTTTTAACTGAATAAAATAAAACTATAATATATCAAAAATTGTGGAATTAAAGTAGATCTTACAGGGAAATTTAAAGCATTAAATGCTCACATTAAGATGGAAGATCTCAAATTAGTTCATTTAAGCTTCTACCTGTAACAAAATAAATCCAATACAAGCACAAGGAAGAGGATTACGAGGTTAAAAGCAAAAACTGATGAAACTGAAAAAAGAAAAACAATAAAGAAAATTAGTGAAACAAAGAGGTAATTCCCTTTAAGAGATCAATAAGATTGATAAATCTCTATCAAGACTAAAAAAGATCAATAAAACAGATAAACCTGATATGGTTTGAATTTGTGTCCCTGCCTAAATCTCACATAGAATTGTAATCCCCAATGTTGGAGGAGGGGCCTGGTGGAGACGATTGGATCAAGAGGGTGGATTTTCCCCTTGCTGTTCTCGTGATAGTGAGTGAGTTATCACGAGATCTGGTTGTTTTAAAGTATGTAGCACCCCCCTCCCCTGACTTCACTCTTCCTCCTGCTTCAGGAACGTAAGGCATGCTTCCTTCCTCTTCACCTTCCACCATGACTGAAAGTTTCTTGAGGCCTTCTCAGCCATGTGTTCTGTATAGCCTGCAGAATTGTGTGAGCCAATTAAACCTTTTTTCTTTATAAATTACCCAGTCTCAGGTAGTTCTTAATAGCAACTAGAGAACACACTAATACAAACTTCTAGCAACGCTGAGAAAGAATAGAACAGAGAAATCACAAACTACCAACATCAGGAATAAAAAGGGTGACACACTGTAGAAGTTAAAAGAATAATAAGAGGATGTTACGAACAATTCTACACACATAAATTCAATAACAGATAAAATGGAGCACTTCTGGAAACCACAGACTAACAAAAATCACTCAAGATGAAATAAATAACCAAAGAAATTGAATTAGGAGTTAAAAATTACCAGAAAAAAAAAAATCTCCAGGCTCAGGGTATTTAACTGATGAATTCTACCAAAACAATTAAAGAAGAAATGGCCAGGCATGGTGACTCACACCTGTGATCCCAGCACTTTGGGAGGCCGAGGCTAGCAAATCACTTGAGGCCAGGAATTTGAGACCAGCCTGGCCAACATGGTAAAACCCTGTCTTTACTAAAAATACAAAAATTACCTGGTTGTGGTGGCACACACCTGTAGTCCCAGCTACTCAGGAGGCTGAGACAGGAGGATTACTTTAACCCAGGAGGAAGAGGTTGCAGTGAGCTCAGATCACACCACTACACTCCAGCCTGGGCAGCAGAGCAAGACTCTGTCTTAAAACAATTAAAGAAGAAATAACACAGATTCTAAACAAACTTTCCCAGAAAATAGAAGAGAAGGGAATACTTCCCAACTTATTTTATCTGGCCAGGTTTACTCTGATACTAAATTCAGACAAAGACATTATAAGAAAATAAAATGATATGCCTTATGAATATTTTTGCAAAAATACTCAATAAAATATTAGCAAATTTAATTCAACAAGATATAAAAAGAATAATAGACTGGTTCAATATGTAAACCAATCAATGTAATCCATCATTATGACATTCTAAAGAAGAAAATCACATGATCCTATCAATGTATGCAAAAATATCACTTGACAAAATTCAATATTAATTCATGATTTTAAACACTCTCAGCAAACCCAAATAGAGTGGAACTTCCTTAACCTGATAAAAAGTATTGTCAGTGGGCTAAATTGTGTTACCCCAAAATTTATACAGGGCCCTAATCCCCAGTACCTCCAAATGTGACTGTGTTTGGAGATAGAACCTTTTTTTTTTTAAGATGGGGTTTCACCATGTTGGTCAGGCTGGTCTTGAACTCCCGACCTTAGGTGATCCGCCTGCCTTGGCCTCCAAAGTGCTTGGATTACAGGCGTGTGCCACCACGCCCGGCCAGATAGAACCTTAAAGAGGTGACTAAGTCAAAATGAGGCCATTAGGGTGGATCCTAATCCAATCTGACTGGCGTCCCTATGAGAAGAGGAAATTTGGACAGAGAAGCACCAGGGATGAGCCCACACAGAGGAAAGACCATACAAGGACACGGTGAGAAGGAGGCCGTCCTCAAGCCAGCAAGTGAGCCTCCGAAGAAAATAAACCTGCCTACACCTGGATCTTGGACTGCCAGGCTCCAGAAATGTGAGAAACAAACTTCTGTTATTTAAGCCACACAGTTAATGCTACTTGGTTATGGCAACCTTAGCAAACTAGTACAAGTACCTACAAAATATCTACAGCTAACAGTATATTTAGGAATGAATGCCTGAATGCTTTTTCTCCCAAGGTCAGGAACAAGGCAAGAATGTCTGCTATCATCACTCTGAAGAGAGTTCAGGTGATTTACCAAGGTAGCCCATTCCCGAGATGTTATCTCCTCAGCATGATACACTCCAAGACCAACTACACACACACACACACACACACACACACACACACACACGCACGCACGCACATGGTATACAGATGTTATCTGGATGTCTTAGTTATAACTAATTTTCATCCACAATATCAAAATAGCTACCTCAATTCACTTTGAGTGTCCAGAAGCACCTTGGGCATAATGAAGAAAGACGACAAGGAATCAAATTAGTAGCAAGATTATGAGGTCTGCATAAAAGAAAATTTAAGGCCAGGTGCAGTGGCTCACGCCTGTAATCCCAGCAATTTGGGAGGCTGAGGTGGGTGGATCACCTGAGGTCAGGAGTTCAAAACCAGCCTGGCCAACATGGTAAAACTTCGTCCTAGTAAAAATGCAAAAATTAGCCAGGCGTGCTGGTAGGCACCTGTAATCCCATCTACTAGGGAGGCTGAGGCAGAAGAATCCCTTGAACCCAGGAGACAGAGGTTGCAGTGAGCTGAGATCTCACCAGTGTACTACAGCCTGGGCAACAGAGCAAGACAAAAGAAGGGAAGAGAGAAAGAAAGAGAGAGACAGAAGGAAGGAAGGAAGGAAGGAAGGAAGGAAGGAAGGAAACTTAAAAAGGAAAGAATTGCAGGGCACTCACATGTGAAAATTACAGCCTGAACATCCCCGCCATGTTATAAAGGGTCAGGGTGCATTTGATGGAGCTTTCTAACTATTATGTTCTATGGTCATAATATAATATCTGCATTCTAATTAAAAAAGAGTAAAGGATGATTATTTAAAAAGCATCAAGCTACTTAGCAACCTCAGTTTCCAGCATTTATTTGAAGGTTTCTTCTCTCCCCACATATAATGTATCTGAGCAATTTAGAACTATATCTAACAGGCTCCGCTTCACGCCTACTCTTGCAAGAAAAGGGTTTCATGCAAAAATGTGAAAATTGCAGCTGGAGCCATTATGTAAGCTACTTAACCTATAGTAGGGGAGGTCTGCATGCTATATGTTGCCCTGCATCATCATGGAAAAAAGTGGTTAAAAAGAAAATAAGGATTATGTTCTGAGGCTGTTTTCCCCTGAGGCTCCTTAAACAATGCCTTTATCTGATTCCCATTTTCCAATTGTCTTTTCCAGAGATGTGGCAATAATTTACTAGTATTATGTGCTGTCACTTCTGCATTAGTAAACACCAGGACCTGCTGAGTAATTACAGAATAACCTCATAATAAAATGCAGTGAAGAGCTCTAATTAAATGTTAATGTTACTTAAAACTATATTCTACTTGAAAATGAAAATTTTCCAACCATGTATCCTAATGAGTTATCAGAATGCATTACTCCCAAATAAAATGTACAAACGAGAAGGTAAACATAAAATATTACCACCAGTGGGCATGTGTGTGGAAACATTTATAATCAAAATTAATATACTACATTAAAATTACAGAAATATAACTGCATAACAAAACGCTGTAATAACAATGGGGAAGGATTTTTATGAACGCTCATGCTTCACTTTGAAAGGGAAAAATGCCAAATTATTCTTCAGTCACGTAATAAGCAATAGAGGTGAAAGCTACTTCTGAACATGGGACTAACTCAAGTTAAACTAAGAACATTTACAACTTCTATAAAATCACAGAGCTAAAAGAAAACTCACTGTCTAATTGAGGAAACAAGGCCTTCCATTTACTTTATTTTTTTATTTTTATTTATTTATTTTTTTAAGACGGGGTTTCACCATGTTGGTCAGGCTGGTCTTGAATTCCCGACCTCAGGTGATCTGCCCGCCTTGGCCTCCAAAGTGCTTGGATTACAGGTGTGAGCCACCACGCCCGGCCCCATTTACTTTATTCTTTAAAAATCTGCCAAAAAGGGGTTCCCCTCCCATATTCTGTTGTTCTGCTATCTTCACCCACACAGCATCCTTCTGGGCATTTATATGCTGACCTTAGGTAGACCTGGTGAAAACCTGTTACTCATAGGTATCTGTATAAACCTGTTACTCATAGGTATCTATATAAACCCATTACTATTTTTTTTTTTCTTTTTTTTTTTTGTGTGTGAGACCAAGTCTCCCTCTGTCGCTCAGGCTGAAGTGCAGTGGCATAATCTCAGCTCACTGCAACCTCTGCCTCCCAGGTTCAAGCAATTCTCCTGCTTCAGCCTCCTGAGTAGCTGCAATTACAGGCACGCGCCACAACACCTGGCTAATTTTTGTATTTTTAGTAGAAACGCGGTTTCACCATGTTGGTTGGGCTGGTCTCAAACTCTTGACCTTGTGATCCGCCCACTTCAGCCTCCCAAAGTGTTGGGATTACAGGCGTGAGCCCCTGCGCCCAGCCCAACCCATTACTGTTTTCATATCACAGGAAGAAAGTCACAATCATTTCTCCTTCCTTTACATTGCCAGAATAAACAAGTCAATCCATTTAGTCTTTGGAAAAGACCTGTCCCCCAACTCTTCTGCCATTATCTGCTGAAATCTGCTATACTTTCTTCTCATATTTCTGTCAAACCACTTATATTGCTACTTCTCATAGGCCTAAGTAATGTTCTTTCTGGTAATCAGTTTTAAAATACAATCACAAACCAGCATAGTATTGCCTAAGGAATTCTGCAATATGTGCTTCTGTTTTGCACTTCCTGTTAGCTTACTCTTTTTTTCTTAAGATGAAGAACTAACAAAAATTTTATCATTGACACATTTAAAATCTTTGTTTCCATTACCAGGATCTTGTGTTATTAGGGATATGTGTCCACTTCACAGACCTGAGTCCTGGACATCTCCCATACTTGACCTTCCAAGCAGTTGAATCCCTAACACCCACTTATAGTAGAAGCTGTTGATGCTGCTATTGATAAAGATATTTGTTTACCTCTGACTATGACAAGATATATTGGGACCTTTTCTTCCCAGTTTACACCAAATACATAGAAGGGTTGACTTCTCCTAGCACTCCTCAGATTCTCCTTGGCCATGGCTCTGTCTCTTTGGAACAAGACTAGATGCTCTGTGAACTTCAGCTGAACAGCTTGTACAGCCCCAGAGGAGAGAGAGGGAAGGCAAGGAGACATCTAGGCCCTGGCTCAGACATCTCATGTTAACTCCCATCACTGGGAACTTCACATCTGTGTGCAGGAGATTGTCTGTGTTGTACAGAACCAACATAGCACTAACCACATTCAGTCACTAGACACCACAAAGAGTTGTTGGCAAATGGCGAGACCTTCCCTGCTGCCCCTTGGAGAAGAGGAAATGGCTTCACTCGGCAGTTTTTTCTCGGGAGGATAATACTTCAGGACATAGTTTTGGAGTCACACAGACTTGAGCTTGAATCTCAGCTCTGCTGCTTGCTAGTTGTGCTCCCTGTAGCAGTTTGCTTAATCTCTCTGAGCCTCCATTTCATCATCTATACATTGAGGATAATGCTCACCTCACAAGATTATTATGAGAAATAAGTGAGCAATATGTGACAAGCACTTGGCACAGTGAGTGATTCAAGTATTTAATTAGTGGAAACTGCTATTATCACTACTACCGCCTCTATTAATGGTGTCTTTCCCCGAAAGTAGTAACATCTCCTGGCTGCTATAACAATGATGTTCTTACCTTGAAAAATTTCAAGTTATCCTTGCCTTTCCCTCAGTCCCTATATCCATAGAGTCACGAGGTCTTATCAATCCATCCTCTCCTTTGCACCTCCGTTGCCATTCCTCTAGTTCATACCTTGACTAACTCTCAGCTGGACCTTCACTCAGTAAATGTTTATTAAAGCACCTACTATGTGCTGGGCATGGTGTCAAATACACACATGTAAAATACCTCAAAATATGTATAATCTGGTGTTGCAGCAGGGAAATACGGACAGACATTTAGACAGGTAACCAGAATGCAAGGCCAAATGAAACAGCTTGGAATATTTACAAAGGTTTTACATACATATGATTCGGAAACAACAACAAAAAAGATGTACAGGAAGGTTTCACAGAGGCCTTGCCACTTGAGGGGAAACTTGAACAATGAATAAAATGAAGAAAAAAAGGCATTACAGTCTGAGAAAACAGCATGAGCAAATGCAAGACCTCAAGAATTATGTCACGTGGAAAAAACGCTGAGTTACACAATGGGACCAGAGGATGGAGTGGGGAGGAGAGAGCCAGCTGAAGTTGGAAGCACTCAGTCAGGGGAGTGGAGTGCTTCAAATTCCCCTTTAAGGTGGATTCCTCCTGCTTCAAGGTGGATTCTCCTTCAAATTCTGCCTCCACCCCTAAAGGTTGTACAGTTATAGACAAATTATTTACCTTCCCTGAGACTCATTTGTAAAATGCAGGCAACAAAATACCTGCTTAATGCAGTTCTTGAGGGGATTAAATGAAATAATATAGGTAAAGAACTTTACACAACGCTTACACTATAGCAGGCACTTCACAGATGGTAGTTACCGTTTTGCTAGGAAGCTGTTATGGACTGAATGTTTGTGTTTCACAAAAATGTATATATCAAAGCCCTAACCCACAGTCTGGCTCTATTTGGAGGTGGGGTCTCTATGGAACTAAGGTTAAATGCAGTCATAGGATGGGACCCTGGGGCCTTGATTCAAAAGGATTAGTGTCTCTATAAAAAGAAACACTAGAGAGCTTGCTCTCTCTGTCTCCATGAGCACCACCAAGTAAAGGCCACATACAAGCACACAGTAAGAAGGCGGCCATTTGCAAGCCATCTGCCCTCACCAGAAACTAATCTGGCCAGAACCTCGAATTTCTAGCCTCCATAACTGTGAGAAAATTAATTTCTGTTGTTTAAGCCACAAGTCTATGGTATTTTCTTATGGCAGCTCAAGCTGACTAGTATGGAGGTCTTGAATGGCATTTTAAGGGGTTTGCTTTTCTTTATTTTGTGGACAATGGAGATGCCTTAAAGATTTCTGAGAAGGCAAGATTCAGGGCTGGGCATGGTGGCTCATGCCTGTAATCCCAGCACTTTGGGAGTCTGAGGGGGGCAGATTACAAGGTCAAGAGACCAAGACCATCCTGGCCAACATGGTGAAACCCCACCTCTACTAAAAATACAAAAATCAGCTGGGCGTGGTGGTGCACGTGTAGTCCCAGCTACTCGGGAGGCTGAGGTAGAATTGCTTGAACCCGGGAGATAGAGTTTGCAGTGAACCAAGATCGCACCGCTGCACTCCAGCACGGTGACAGAGCAAGACTCCGTCTCAAAAAAAAAAAAAAAAGGAATTAACATTTATATCTGACTGAGAGTCAAAGCCTAATGGGAATGTCCTCTTCACTGACCTCCTGCACCCTGCCCTCTGCCTCTTCCCATCCATTTATGACAACCACTCTATGACTAATATCTCCAATACGGCTTAGATGAGCTGCTCAAAATGTTGGCCTATAGAATACAGCCTGGATCCCTTAGTTTAGCATTCAAGCTGGGAAGATCAGACCCTGGCTTGTGCCACATTTGTGTCTTTGCTCAAGCTGTTCCTTCCACCAAGAATATTCTTTCCTACTGTTTTCAGTCAGAATCCAATTTATCCTTTAAGACCAACACCCATGCCACTTGTCTTATGATGTCTCCCCTCCACTGAACCCCTGCTGTTTATGCCTCTGGCATGTCACAGTGGCCAACCTCTCTTTTCTAAATAATGTTGTTTATAGCTCCTCTAGTAGACTGTAATGACCTGAGGTCAATTTTTGTGGCTTTCACATTACATGGCACAGAAAAGAATTTAAAGGGGGTATGAGGGAAAATCTACAAAGCAGGAGACAAAAACATTAGGCTTACATGGGAGAAGGGAAAGAGACAGTCTAGAAGAAAAGGGGGTTTTGGAGAGCAGACTTATTGAAAGGAGAATTAGAGTCACTTGATGTGGGTGTGCATTGTGAAACTGATGGATTTCCTCCCACCCCAATTCCCTACAAAGTCTCCGTCTCCATTATGCTCCCATGCATAAAAATTCTCTGAAATTCCCATGAGACACTAGATGGGAAAGATGCTTATTGGGTGGCAATAATCATAATCATATTTAACATCTGTTGAAGATATACCTGATGCCTGGCACTGGGCTACAGTACAGGTTTTCAGTATTCTACATATTACATTATTTTTTAGTATAATTATGTTATTTTTTAGTATACTGAAATACATGTCTTTCTGTTGGTATAATGTTGCCATTTAGGTGTTCTTTTAATCTGAAATCTTATTCAGAGATTTATTCAGAAGATTATTGCTGCATTAAAACAATACGTCCAGTCAAGGAGCATTTATTTAGAAAGTTTCTAACCCTATCCCTTCTTCATTTAAGACCCATATTAAGACCCTTACTTAAGACTTGGGCACTTACATAACTGTAGTTTTAATTCCAACTTTCGGTCTTACTAATGAGGATACACAACTTTCATTTTAATTTTGAAAACATCTATTAAATTCCTATAAAATATCTTGGTTTTTTAAAAATACATCTGAGATAAATGTTTCCCTACACATATTTTTAAAACCTTTTTTTCTAAATTTTTTATTTCTATAAGTTTTTGGAGAACAGGTGATGTTTGGTTATATGACTAAGTTCTTTGGTAGTGATTTGTGAGATTCTGGTGCTCCCATCTCCAGAACAGTATACACTGAACCCAATTTGTAGTCTTTTATCCCTCTTGCTCTTTCCCCTGAGTCCCCAGAGTCCACTGTGTCATTCTTATGCCTTTGCGTGTTCATAGCTTAGCTCCCACTTATGAGTGAGAACATACGATGGACAAACTACTCTTTTATGTCATTAGTCATTTCTATTTGCCCCCCAGTCTGTCAGAGTCATTGGTAAAAACTGGCAAAGAGTGAAGGAGAACACCAAGAGGAAGAGGGGAGGCTCCCAGGACCAACCCCAGCCCTTGGCATGGAGCCTGCCTGCCTCCCTTTTCCCAGGACTCAGTTCTGTTTCCTTACCTCCCCTCTATTCCTCCAGGGCCAGCCCAACCTTTCCTAAGATTTTTATTTTATCTAAACACTTCCCAATAATTCTACTTGGAGATACCTAAGCCAAGAGGACAAAAGATCCACAGTCACAAGCCTGACATATTCTAAAGTGAAACAACAACCAGAGGCAAAATTTATGTTTAAATAAAGTATGGAGATTTCTCGTTATATGAAATAAATACACAAATTACCAGTATTCTTAATGGGCTTCACTGTGAGCAGTTAGTAGCCAGGCCCTTTGCTGAAAACTCTGCTTGCATAATCTATTTCAGTCCTCATGGAGAGAGGTACTGAATAATTACTATCTATCTCATTTAGCAATGGGAAGGATAGGAAGTCACCCTGCGTAGATGGCGCAGGACACTGTGAGTCCTGTTTTAATTTTGACACAAGGAAAATAGATTTTGCTATATGCCCTTAGCTAGCTTAAGTAGGAAAGGGAGAATCTCACTTCTCATTTTAATCAATATATGACGGATTTAAAGGAGACTCAGAGGCCTTTAGCACTAACAAAGCCCAATCTCTAGGAATTTAAGAATGACAGTGAGGCTGGCACTGTGAGCCTGATGCATGATACCACCCACCGGGCTCTGAAAGCACATGGCTTACATCACATCTCACACCCTGCCTAGAGAAAGCCACTTTTATTCTAGGCCAAGTTTCAAAGTGAACCTGGCAATCGATTTGTTATAATGTTAAAGTTAAATAAAATTGTTCCCCGTAATACAATCACTTTCCTGCTTTTGAAATCTTTATTGTTTGTTATTACAAAAGCAAATAAAACACACAGAGACTGTTGCTGTGCACACCTGCAGTTCTTATTGCAAGCTCCCTCAACCCTCCCTGAGGGCTTTCTCTAGCAGCAGAAATGAGCTCACTACTGTGCAGAGCAGGCAGGCGCTGCCAGGCTGTAAGCCAACCCCTGTTCCCCCATAATGAACCAGAGATGGAGGGTAAATTGTCCCTCAGGTGAGACAACCCAAGGTGTGATTTACACAGTCTTTAGAGGCCCCCAGTGGGATGCAGATTCAGTTGTCCCCAGCAGTGACCTGCTTTGAAGTAGTTTCCTTCCTTTCCCTCTCTCTTCTCCTCTGTCATTCAGGGCTTCCTGGGATAGCCTCCCAAACTTCTGCATAAATCACCATATACATCTAGGAAAGCCTAACTCAAGACAATTGCTGTATTTTGAATATTTATCCCCTCCAAAAGTCACGTTGAAACTTAATCCCCAATGTGGCAGTATTGAGAGATAGGGCCTTTAAGAGGTGATTGGATCATGAGGGCTGTGCACTCATAAATGCAGTAATCAATTTGTGGATGAATGGATTAAAGGGTTAATGAATCTATGCTTTACCATGGGAGTAGAATGAGTTGTTTTGTAAGAAGAAGAAGAGGGACCTGAGTTCACACATTCACAGGCTGAGCCCTCCAGGCATGTGATACCCTGCCCTGCCTCAGGACTCTTCAGAGTCCCCACCAGCAAGAAGGCTCTCACTACATGTGGCTCCTCAACCTGGGACTTCATAGCCTCCATAAATGGAAGTGTAGCAGGAGCGGTCGCGGGAAAGGATCTCTCGGACACCGAATACAGGCAGAAGGAATTTATTCAGCTGGGAGCAAGGTGGCATAGGTGCCTAACAGCCAAGCTCGTCTAACAAAGGGAGGTTCAGCCTTTATATAGGCTTATACTTTAGATGTTACACGTGGAAGAATCTTAGGTTAATAGTTTTAGGACTCACATGTGAAAAGGTTTTGGTTTACAGTTTCAGGAATCACATATGAAAGGGTTCTGGTTTACAGTTTTAGGACTCACATGTGTAAAGGTCTCTGTTTACAGTTTCAGGAATCACATATGAAAGGGTTCCAGTTTACAGTTTTAGGACTGACATGTGAAAAGGTTTCTGGTTTGATCTTGTTTTAAGTAAAAATAGTGCCTTCTGGAGAGTTTCCCCAAGGCCTAGCCTGTCACCTATAGGAAGGTAAAATTGGAGGCACCAGTCGGTCAACCTTTTCTTCTATTGAAATGTAGCATGATGGTCAAAGGGGAAGTTGATCTGAGAAGCCTGGGTCTCCCTCTTCAGATGAAATAAATTTCTTTTCTTTATAAGTTACCCAGTCCGTTTTCCATTTTTTAAATTATTATTATACTTTAAGTTCTGAGATACATGTGCAGAACATGCAGGTTGGTTACATAGGTATACACGTGCCATGGTGGTTTGCTGCACCCATCAACCTGTCATCTACATTAGGTGTTTCTCCTAATGCTATCCCTCCCCTATTCTCCACCCACAACAGGCCCTGATGTGTGATGTTCCCCTCCGTGTGCCCAATGTGTGATGTTCCCCTCCCTGTGTCACTCCCTGTGTTCCCCAGAGGCCCCGATGTGTGATGTTCCCCCTCTCTGTGTCACTCCCATTTATGAGTGAGAACATGCAGTATTTGGTTTTCTGTTCTTATGTTAGTTTGCTGAGAATGATGGTTTCCAGCATCATCTATGTCCCTGCAAAGGACATGAACTCATCTTTTTTATGGCTGCATAGTATTCAATGGTGTATATGTGCCACATTTTCTTTATCCAGTCTATCACTGATGGGCATTTGGGTTGGTTCCAACTCTTTGCTATTGTGAATAGTACTGTAATAAACATACGTGTGCATGTGTCTTTCATTATAATGGGATTGCTGGGTCAAATAGTATTTCTGGTTCTAGATCCTTGAGGAATTGCCACAGTGTCTTCCACAAGGGTAGAACTAATTTACACTCCCACTAACAGTGTAAAAGTGTTCCTATTTCTCCATATCCTCTCCAGCATCTGTTGTTTCCTGATTTTTTAATGATCGCCATTCTAACTGGCATGAGATGGTATCTCATTGTGGTTTTGATTTGCATTTTTCGAATGACCAGTGATGATGAGATTTTTTTCATGTTTGTTGGCCACCGTTTTCCATTATTATAAGCAATACAACAATGCCTACATATGAGTTTGCTGAGGCTACCATACCAGAGTACCACAGACTGGGTGGCTTAAGAAACAGAAATTAATTTTCTCACAATTGCAGAGGCTGGAAGTCCAAGATCAAAGTGTCAATAGGGTTATTTCTTCTGAGGCCTCACTCCTTGGCTTGTAGATGGCCATCTTCTCCCCTTGTGTTTACACAGTCTTCCTCTGTTGTGTCTTTATCCTCATCTACTCCTCTTATAAGGACACCAGTCATATTGCACTAAGGTCCACCTATATGACCTTATTTTTACCTTAATTACCTCTGTAAAGACTCTTTCTCCAATTCAATCACATTCTGAAGCACTGGGGTTAGGACTTCAGCATAGGAATTTGGCAGGGGTAGGTACACAATGCTGCCCCTAAGAGTCCACTATAATCAAAACAAAGTTATATCAAATAATCATTGAAAACACATGCTTGTGTTGACTTAACCCAGCCAGTGAACAAGTCAAGCCTGGAAGGCTGTGGTGGGATGCTTGCTCTGAATCTGCATAGGCTTGTCTTCCAGGGACACATTTATATTCTGGGGGCTATAAAGCAGCCATCAGCATTAAGGGATTTGCCTAGTTAGGAATTTAACCTAGATTAATCCAGGCTCCTTAATTCTAACTATTTCTACTGCCCTCTAGGGTGACCAATACATCCTGGTTTGTCCTGGACTGTCCTGGTTTTAGCACTAAAAGTCCTACAACCTAGTACTTTTTCCTGGCCATATCAGAATGGTTGATTATCCTTAGTCTCTCATATTTGAGAAATGCAGGGGCTTGGGGGAATCAGGAGTAGCTGGAAAGAGAGAGAACAGATGACCATTTTGTTTGTCAGGCTGAGTTGGATTTGATGATTTCTGATATTGTTTCCAGTTTCATCAGTATAAAGAAACAAAGATGTTATCAACTCCTTGGATATTTACCTCTGCAATTTAGTAGTTGGTGAGAAGGTGAGAGCAAACATAATAAAAATAATAAGTCGCCGGGCACGGTGGTGTGTGCCTATCGTCCCAGCTACTCGGGAGGCTGAGGTGGGAGGATCGCTTGAGCCCAGAAGTTCTGGGCTATAGCACTATGCTGATCGGGTGTCCGCACTAAGTTCGGCATCAATATGGTGACCTCCCGGAAGCGGGGTACCACCAGCTTGCCTAAGGAGGGGGTGAACCGGCCCAGGTTAGAAACGGAGCAGGTCAAAACTCCCATGCTGATCAGTAGTGAGATCGCGCCTGTGAATAGCCACTGCACTCCAGCCTGGGCAAAATAGCAAGACCCCATCTCCAAGAAAGATAATAAGAATAATAATGTCGAGAAATATTCCAAAAGAAGCCGAAAGGAAGGTGAGAAAACACATAACTCCTAGGGAAAGGCTATCCTCACAACTTCCAGACAGAAGAGATCCTCCCTCCTTCTCCTGCCTCACTCACATGCTCATGCTCCTCTCTGATTTCAGGTTATGCTGGAAATCATCTGTTAGTCTTATCTGCATGCTTCTTTTTCTTACTAGACACCAAGTTCCTTGGGAGACCGGGTCTCATTCATGATTAAAAACCCTAGCACCAAAGAGGTATAAATAATTACTTTTTTTGGCTGGGTGAGGTGGCTCATGACTGTAATCCCAGCACTTTGGGAGGCCAAGGTGGGCAGATCATGAGGTCAGGAGATCAACACTAACCTGGCCAACATGGTGAAACCTCATCTTTACTAAAAATACAAAAATTAGTTGGGCGTGTTGGTGCATGCCTGTAATCTCAGCTACTTGGGAGGCTGAGGCAGGAGAATTGCTTGAACCAGGGAGTTTGAGGTTGCAGTAAACTGAGATCACACCACTGCACTCCAGCCTGACAACAGAGTGAGACTCCAGCTCAAATAATAATAATAATAATAACAATTCCCTTTTCTCCTCCTATATTTTATTCACAATACATTGTGCTCCCAAATCCAGCATTACATCTAGTGGGTATCAGGAGTACCTGGGGAAAAGAACATATTGAATAGGTGATATCTTCCACAATATCAAACTAATCCTATTACTGATAGAATTACTGATTAACAGTGCCCTTTCACCAGTTGAAGCTTAGTATTTGTGGTAAATCTACACTGTGTCTTTCCATTTGATTCATCAAGATCTACAGTATTAGATCGTAGCCATTTCTTAGCCAAGAGTAATTCTGTTGCTTCAAGCTATACATCTATTCTAATAGATATTTTTGTTGTTGTTGTTGTTGTTTGTTTTTTTTACCCAATCTTGTCTGAGGTTTTCCAATGTTTTTGCCAGATAAGCCTAACATTTGTTAAGTACCCATTGAATATTTTGCATGAATACTACTGATTCATTCAAAAATATTTTGTTGAATATTTTAGGACTAATGACAGCGGCAGTGTGGTATTATATGGAATCTCTGCCTTCAAGCAATGTCTGATATATTGAGGAAATGAGACTTATACTATTTATAGTACTTATGAAAAGTAGTATATTTAATGTGCCAAATGAGTAACATAGAAAATAAATTCCCTGAATTATAATTATTTTGTCTTGCCAATTATACTGTGAGTACATTGAGAATATATTATTTTGTAATCTCAACACCTGCTTTTCAGTAGACATTGGTTTTTTACAAGCTTCCCAGGTGATTTTTTTTTTTTTTTTTTGGAGACAGTGTCTGCCTTTTGATCTTGGCTCACTGCAACCTCCGCCTCCCAGGCTCGCCTCCCATCCTCCTACCTCAGCAGCCTCTTGAGTAGCTAGGACTACAGGTGCATGCCACCATGCCCAGCTAATTTTTGTATTTTTTGTAGAGATGAGGTTTTACCATGTTGCTCAGGTTCATCTAAAACTCTTGAGCTCAAACAATCCACTCACCTCGGCCTCTCAAAGTGCTGGGATTACATGAGTGAGCCACCACACCCAGCCTTCCCAGATGATTCTGATTATGCTGAAGTTTAAGAATCACTACTGCAGACAATAGGAAGAGATTATAGGATTTGGTTAAGAAGATAGCATGGTAGAGATATTTGATGAAGATTCATCTAGTGGAGTGCAAGATGGAGCAGGGCACTGGGTGCGGTGGCTCACACCTGTAATCCCAGTGTCAAGAGATTGAGACAATCCTGGCCAAATGGTGAAACCCCATCTCTACTAAAAATACAAAAAAAAAAAAATAGCTGGGCATGGTGGCGTGCCTGTACTTCCAGCTTCTCAGGAAGCTGAGGCAGGAGAATCGCTTGAACCCAGGAGGCGGAGGTTGCAGTGAGCTGAGATCGCGCCACTGCACTCCAGCCTGGTGCCAAAGTGATACTCTGTCAAAAGAAGAAAAAAGGGAGGAGCAAGGCATGGAGAAACTGAAGATAGAGGAGACTGAAGATAGAAAGAAAGCTGACTGCATTTTTCCATGCATGAGATAATACCAGAACATTAGGAATAGTATGAAGGAAAGAATGGGGTAGGCATGGAAAACTTTGAGAAGGAGGAATCACTGAACTTGGTGACTGAGTATTAGAGAAGAAGAGGGGGAATGAAAAATAACTTCAACATCTTTAACTTTAAAAACGAACAATAATAACAGTAACAGCTAACATATATTAATCACTGTGGCATTCACTGTGGCCTGTCTACCTCTACAACAATGCCCAACTCTCTTCTCTCATTACAGAAGCTAGAAAACTAGATCATTACAGAATCTGGAAAACTAGATCGTCACTTTCTTGGCCTCCTTCAAAGTCATGGGAGGACTTGTGACTTAGTCCTGGCAATAAGACGTAGGGAGAAATCTTTTGGAAGGCTCCTGGGAAAGCTTTTGCTTTCCTGATGAAAGAGACAGTTGATACCAGCCCTGCCTTTCTCCCCTTCTTTTTTCCTTGATGTCTGCAGCTGCAACAGCCTGGTGACCATGTGATAGCCATAAAGATGAAAAGCTGACATGCTAAAGATGGCAGAAGGGAAAGAGAAAAAGACATGCAGTCTTTGGTGGCATCACTGAACTGCTACAGCAAGACTGGAACTTCCCACTTCCAGAATTCTAGTTATGTAAGATAATTAAATGTATTTATTGCCCAAGCTATTATCAATTGGTGTTCTGTTACCTGCAGCCTAATACAACCAAACTGATGCAAGCACTGACTACATTCCAGGCATGGGTCTAAACGTTTAATTCAATGCTTACAATAACTCGATGAGGGATGTGTTATTATTACACAGAGGAGGTAAGGGAAGGCACCAAGAAGTCAAATAACTTCTCCAAGTCCACACACCTAGTAAATAGCACAGCCAGGATTTAAAACCCAGCAGTCAGCCTCCAAAGCCCTCACTTGCAATCACTATATGTACAGATTCTCAATAATGGTGATAGCAAAGATAGAAAATAAGGAAGTTGGGAACAGGTATTAATAGCTGGAAATCCAAGTAGAAATATACATCAGGCAGTTAGAAATGCCAAGTCTGAGGCACAAGAATATAAATGATATTATTTAGAACAAGGAGCGATCTGCATTAAAATAAGAGTTTATTCAGAGCCCACAGAGGTTCCAAATCCTCCTATCTACAAAGTGAGTTGAACAGAACCATCAATACAGCAACTCTAGTGTGGCCTGAATATTCTTTTGTTGACAGAATGCCTTTGACTATCCAAAAACTGGCTCCCTTGTTACTGCAAACGTTTAAGTTCTGGCCTATGAATCATTTAAAGGAATGCTGTGAAGCAGGGTCCAAGGCTGCTCTCCACTCCCAGCTGCCAGGGAAGATTTTTGGCTACACATAGCAATTCTCAGTTGTAAGCCAATGCAAAACACAGCGTCAATCTTCCTCCAGCTGCCAGTCTGCAAGGCCGCGCTGACCCAACAAAGCTACTCAGAGTCTGAAGTGGGCTTGCTGACTGTTCTATTACCTTCAACATCAGGGCAGCCTGTCCTCAGAAATGAGAACAGATGCTGTTTACCTTTATTCCACTGGTATTCAGAGTAAAACGGCAGATGTCCATGAGGACCAAAAAGGGAGAGGGAGGGGGAAACAGATAACATTAATTCTAAATAATAAAAATAATGGTAATAAGAGCTTGCCATTTTTGAGCACTGACCCTGTGCCAGACTCTGTGTGGAGAGAATGCCTTTCATGCATTATCTTACCTGAAGCAAATTAATCCTGTGTCTGCCTCTATTTTAAAAGGCACACAAGGTTTCTAAAGAAAATCATTGTTAATCACTGAAGATACTTTTGCATTTGCCAATTTTTTTTGTCGTTCTTGCTTTGCTTGGGGTTTTTTTCTTTGTTTTGCCTTCTTTATTCAAAGGCCTAACAAAGGTCAGCTGGAATATTCCACTGATGCCCATGGACACTGCAATAATTCTCAAACAAGGCTGACAACCAGAGCAATAGATCAGTCCTGTGGAAAACAGACTGACCTACCTGGGAGAACTGAGAGGGCACATATATGAAAAAGAAATATCTATGAACTTCCTATCACCAACTTTGTCAGGACAGTATTTACATAGTTCTAGAAATGGGGCCAAGGTAATCCTTATTGATCCAATACAAGGTTATAAACGCTCAGCAGCATTGGAAAAAAAACTTAAAAAGGGAAAGATGTCTGCTATACAGTCCTGTTATTAGTCAGAATGTTTTGTACTTTCCTTGGTGACGAGCTGCAATTAACCCAGTTCGGTCTGATCTGGACGTGCTGATTTTCATCGCAAATCACCGATGACGCTGGAACAACTTCACTGTCATTAAATGCTTAAATGATGTTACAATCACCTAAACAACTACAGTACACAAATTACAGCATTAATTTATCATCTTTTTGCAAAAGCACTTCTGTTAGAATTTAATTTAAGGTTTCTCTAGACTCACATTCTAAGTCCAATCATTACAATTAATTCCAATCTCTCTAATCAAGGATGCATTTCTTTACTTAGTCTCCCTAAAAGTAATGGAGATTATAAATAAATGAATTTCATTACTGTTCATGATTGTGGTCAATTGTTCTCAAGTTTTCAGTCTGGGGTCCTTTTCCTCTGGGAGGCTATTTGAAAGATAAACAATCCTATATCTAGATAATACCAACAACAACAAAAGACAAAAAATATACATCAAGCTTATTGCAGAGATAAGAATGAGACAGGCTGAGTCACCATTGAAGTGGTCAGCAGTCCAAGGCCACTCATGCCTCATAATCAGCAGCTGTGAAGGGCTTTGCCAAGCCCACTGGCCAAAGGGCGAGGGGTCAGAATCACTCCTGGACTTAGAGAAGTGGCTCCCTTGCATTAGTAGCAAAATCCAGACAGACAAGAATAAAACCCGCCAGTGAATCTGATCCAGTATTTGTAAGTGCACAAGCAGGAAAGTAGTTAGCAAGTCCCTTCATAATTCTGCAAAAGTTTATTCTTTGTCCCAAAAGAAAATGAGGAAGTATATTCCCTCCCAAGCTTTAAACTCCAGGATAAAGAACACGTGATGGGAGATTAGTAAATGTTTGTTGAAACTAAAATTAACTAACATGTCCTATCATTGAATCTGTATAACAGCTTGAGAGAGTAGGCATTGTTGTCCTATTTTGTAATAAAATTAAGAAATTGAGAAAGATCAGTTTCATAACTTGTTAACAAGGAATAAAGCCAGGACTCAAACTCAGGTTTTTCTGGCTCCAAAGTTAGGGTTCTTTTCATTATGTCATGCTACTGCAAACCACCTGCTTTGCTAACTTAAGAAAAGACCCTCCACAGGCACTTTCTCATTTAGAGAAAAAAAAAGAAAAGACCTTTTCTGTTTCTTTTCTAATTATAAAATGCACAATACTCTTCTATAAATGCAAAGCCCCCTTCTATTCCAATCTACTTATTCTCTGCGGATGATCTCATTGTTCCTTTATTCAAAATGTGGTGGTGCTTCTACATTCACGTCACTTCCTGTCTCTTCCTTATCTTTGCTTCCTTCACTGCTGTCACAGATTAAAAAGGGACCTTCCTCCATTTCAAGGTGAAAGCCTTCTCTATGGCTCTTAAACTCCCCAAGCTGACCACATTTTAGTACTTCTTCATTCTTTCTTCTGTGACTTCTTCCTGCCAATGTATAAATGGTTTGACGTGCTTCCCATCGTAAAATACACACACACACACACACATTCCTCTCTCTCTCTCTCTCTCTCTTTCTCTCTCTCTCTCTCTACCTCCACTCGCCAGGCTATCCCTTGCACTACATCCCTGTCCCTCCCTCATTCTCTTCACTACCAAGTTTCTTTTTCATGGCCTTCACCTCATCATGTACAGAAAATACTCTCTTGATAACAACTGAAAAATGAGATCTAACAGATTTTCTTAGTTTTCATTCTCCTCAGATTCTCTGCAGCAAACCACCACCACCAATTCTTATTTTTTCACACTATCTTCTCCCATGATTTGTATAAAGCTGTTCACTCTCAGATCTGCCTCTCTTTCTCTGACTCCTCTTTCCTCTTCTGACCCCAGAGGTAACTGCTGCCTTTGGTTATGTCCATAGCCCATTTCTCCTCCCCACATTCTCTCCTTTAGGTATTGTACTCAGTCTTTTCTAACAATCCTCAGTTTTGACTAGTGCTCCAGTCCACATTTCCATCTCCTGTTAGATTTTTCCATCTGCCAGTTTCCTACTGACATCCCAAACTCACTAGGCTCAAAATATAGTCTTCATCTTTTTTCATACATATTTATGTATTTATTACATCGTAAATACTATTCTCTCAGTCATTATGGAAAAAAAATTACCATGTTAAGGTTGCAGTGTTCAATGCTACAAAGGCCAAATATTAATCATAAGAGGTCTAATATTCAAACAGAACTCATTTTTTCTTTTGCTTAAAAATCATTTTCCAAAATTACTGCATTTTTTTCAAAAGTAATGCATATGCTAAAAAGAATAATTCAAAAAATACAAAATAGTATATTACATAGAGTAAAAGGTTGGTTGTCTTCATCCCTGACCACCATATAACAAATTCTTTTCCTCAGAAACAGTAGTATTGGTTTTATCAGTGTTATCAGTTTGCTATAGAAATATTCTACGTATTTGCAAGTATATATGTATAGATGCCTGTCTTAATTCATTTTCTGTTGCTTATAACAGCATACCTAAAAAGAAAAGAAATGTATTCCTGGCCAGGCACTGTGGTTCACACCTGTAATCCCAGCACTTTGGGAGGCCAAGGCAGGCGGATCACCTGAGGTCAGGAGTTCAAGACCAGCCTAGCCAACATGGTGAAACCCCATCTCCACTAAAAATACAAAAATTAGCCAAGTGTGGTGGTGGGCACCTGTAATTCCAGCTACTTGGGAGGCTGAGGCAGGAGAATCACTTGAACTCGGAAGGTGGAGGTTGCAGTAAGCCAAGACTGCACCACTGTACTCCAGCCTGGGTAACAGAGCAAGACTGTCAAGAAAAGGAAAGAGAAAAGAAAAGAAATATATTCCTTCCAGTTATGGAGGATAAGAAGTTCAAGATAGTGTGGCCGCATCTGATGAGGGTCTTCTTCCTGGGACTCTCTGTAGAGTCCCAAGGTGGCACAGAGCATCTCATGGCAAGGAGGCCAAGCATGCTAGCTCAGGTCTCTCTTCCTCTTATAAAGCCACCAGTCTCACTCTCATGATAACCTGTAAATCCATTAATCATCTGACATTCTCTAATTACGGGGATAAGGGAGTCAGGGGAATTGTAGTGGGAGGACAAGCAAGAGTGGAACAGTCTTGGATTTTACTAATGAGGGCCACCTGGAATAGTGTGACGACCTCGACAGAAAGATGCTAAAGATGTATGGACATATGTCCAAGGGATATTGAGGTCATCATAAGTGACCAGCCAAAGCAAGTCATTTAACCCTGTCAAGACACCTGCAGGTGGAGATCCCCAGCAATGAGTCTCTGAAAAAACCACTAAGGTGCCCCAAGGAAGTCTGATCACTACTAAATTCAGACAGTCTCAACCTAATAGCTTCAAAGTCCAGGGAATAACAGTTGAGACCTTTTCTACCCCTTGCTTCTTTAACTTTGGATGTGTCAGATACCATAAGTACTGGGAGCAGGGAGTAATAGGAGGTGTAGCCCAAACTAAACTAATCTTACCTGATACATAAGCATAAACCCTCAACAAATTATTGCACATGTGTACCAAGACTTGTACAAGGAGGCTCATAGCAACAACATTTGTAAAAGCAAAATATTGGAGACAATCTGCATGTCCATGGATACATGGATGCATAACATATGGTCTTTTCCTATAATGAAATATTATGCAGCAAAACAAATCGAGTATAGCTACATGCATCAACATGGATGAATCTCAAAAATATAATGTTGAGGAGGAATGAAAGGAAACAGACACAAACTGTACAATTCCATTCATATAAAGTTCAAAAACATGCAGCACTGAGCAATATACTCTTTAAGAACACATACAGACTGGTACAATTAAACAGGAAAGCGGCCGGCTCGGTGGCTCATGCCTGTAATCCCAGCACTTTGGGAGGCCGAGGTGGGCGGATCACAAGGTCAAGAGATCGAGACCATCCTGGCCAACATGGTGAAACCCCATCTCTACTAAAGAAAATACAAAAATTAGCTGGGCATGGTAGCACGTACCTGTAGTCCCAGCTACTCGGGAGGCTGAGGCAGGAGAATTGCTTGAACCCGGGAGGCGGAGGTTGCAGTGAGCCGGGATTGCACCACTGCACTCCAGCCTGGCACCTGGCAACAACAACAACAAAAAAAAACAGAGGCCGGGCCTGGTGGCTCACGCTTGTAATCCAAGCACTTTGGAGGCCAAGGCGGGCAGATCACTTGAGGTCGGGAGTTCAAGACCAGCCTGACCAACATGGTGAAACCCCGTCTTAAAAAAAAAAAACAGGAAAGCAAGAAACTATTAAACATAAAATTCAGGATAATGGTTCCTTCTGAAAGAGGCAAGTGGTATGAGGAAGGACAATGGGAATTCTAAAATTCAGGGAACATTTCTAACTCTCAAACTGTGGGTTGGGTGGAGATACTTGTTTTTGTTTTATCATCATTCTTTAAACCTTAATATATATTACAAATGTTTTTAACCTGACCATTATTTACAACAAACTTCAGAAAAAATATAACTATATATTTTAATTAATCTGAACATTTCTCAATTTTCTTTCATTTTCATAATCATATGGAATATACACAAAGTACTAGCACAATGCCCAGCAAACGGGATCTATTTTCATTTGCCTTCAACTCACCACTTGCTTGGGGGGGATTTAAAACATCGAATCCAAAAGTAGCAAGGGAATTTATTTGCTAAGTACAAGTGATACTAGTGATATTGAGCAGCTGTAAGCAGTCCTGTGCCTTGTCAGCACAGCACCCGACTGAAGCGGGAAGGCTGGAATTATCACACTACCCTCACAATGCCAAAAGTCCAGTGGGAATTATCTTCTCATCAAAGTGAATAAGTTTGTCCTTCCTGCTTGCACCATTTGTGTTCAGCTTCACAGCCTATCACTGCCTGCATGTAACCTCCCCACTCCAGGACCCTCAGTCATTATCTTCAGCGTACTGGGTCAATGCGGCCATAACTCCATTAACTGAGCACTACTCTGTGCCAGGCACTGCTGTCTCTTTTACTCGCAACATCCCACAGGGAAAGCATGTATTAACCCTATTTTACAGAAGAAAACAGGCTCATAAGAGATAATCTGTGTAAAATCACTGTCGGCAGTAAGTACTAGAGGCAGAATTCAAGCCCAGATCTCTCTGACTCCAACTGCAAACTTCCCACCTGGCACCCAGCAATCTTCACAACAAGCTTCCCTTGACTATCCAATTTCCCAACCAACCTTCTTTTTTAAGCAGGCAACTCTCCTTAATGCCTCCTGAATAAGTTGGCTCAGTTTGTGTCTATGCTTTTCCTTATGCTAGTTCCCTGCTACAACATCCTCTCCTCCTTTCCTCCACTTACCTAAACACAACACTTCTTTCATCTTCATTTGGCACTGCTCTCCTTGGGACGTCTTCCTAAACCAACACAACTCCGGAGCGGTCTCACTTTCTCAGAATCCTTTCTATCATCTAATTGTTTTATTAGCTGGACTATAGGTTCCACAAGAGTCAAAATGGTACCTTTCTTTACAGCATTTGTTTTACTTTGTTTGGGGTTCTCCAGATAGACACACCCAGTGATTGCTAAATAAATGAAGAAACCAGTGATTTGGGTACTCTATAGACACAAACATAATCCCTGGGGCAGTAGCTCCAAGAAGACTCCAAATCTCCCTTGAGACTTATTAAATGTATAGATGCCAAGCTCCATTCCAACAACCTCGCAAGGCAGAATCTCCCAGTACAGGGGCTGGGGGGAACTGAATATCTACTTTTGTTTTTACAGACAATGTTTACCTGCACCATGAGATGAGAATCTTAAGCGTTGTTGCAGTTCAGGACCATGTTCATCCAGATAAACACACAAGGAATATCTATATGAAGAAAAGTGAACCAAAATGCTAAGAAAAATGTGTATTTATAAGACAATAAATAAATCTATTTCCTGATAGGCATGACTGTTCTGAGGGAAGAAGAAAGAGAAGGAGGAAAGGAAGGAGGGAAGGAGAGAGAAAGGAGGGAAGAAAAAGAAGGGAAGGGAAGGGAAAGGGTCATAGTCTTCTCAGGATGACACAATAAAACACCATAGGCTGGGTGGCTTAAACAACAGAAATTTATTTTCTCACAGTTCTGGTGGCTGAAAGGTTGGAATTGGGGTGCCAGTGTGGTAAGTTGCTGATAAGGGCTCTCTTTCTGGCTTAAAGATAGCTGCCTTCTTCCTATCCCCTCATATGGCAGAGGGTATATCTCTCTCTTCCTCTTCTTATAAAGCCACCAATCCTATTGGATTAGTACCCTCACCCTTATGACCACATTTAACCTTAATTACCTCCTAAAAACCCTATATCTAATACAATAGCAATGGGGGTTAGGGCTTCAACACAGGAATTTTGAAGGAACATAATTCAGTCCACAGCAGAAGGGAAGAGAAGGGGAAGAGAGAGAAAGGATGTGGACTGTGACTTTAGGAAATTTCATAGAATCTCAAGGCAGCCCATTCTGCATTTGAGCAGTCCTGCTTGATAGGACTTCCTTCCGTTGTGCCAAAATCCATTCCTACGACTTTAACTTCAGTGGTCCAAGTTTCTCCCTGACAAGTCTTACATGGTTAGCCTGCCCAGGGACTGCAAAGGTGAATTACAAAGCCAAGAAAGATACCTAAATGAGTGAAAGCAGCAAGGTGTTAAGACACCAGGAAGCAGTGGGAACTCAGCTGAATTATAGAAGGGGCGCCCTACCTAAAAGAGGTAGCAGATAATCATCTCCATGCAGCTTAAGCTACCATTGCCAGATCCTCCCATTTATCAAGAGAATTGGGATGTCTCACAATTTTTAAGTATTGACCATTGTTGTTGCTGTTGTCCTGTTTTTTGTTTTGTTTTTGTTTTAATTTTTAGTGCTGGTCAAGCCTAGCTTCCACAGATTAAAATCCTCAGTTCTTCAACCACTTCCTCCTTAATACAGCACCAGGTCTCTTCTGCCTATAACAAAATGCCGCTTTTCTAGTGCCATCTAATTAACAAGAGAAAAGTGCTTCTAAATGTTGCCTTCTAGTAAGAAAATCTGAGACTACAATCAGATTTCACAGTGGCTACATCACATTACGCTAGCCACACTAGGTATTTTTAATACATGCTACTGTTAAGCCACATTCCCCCCCCCATCATAAACTTCTACAGTTGTATGTTTTGGACCTAAATATAAGGCTTTTAAGTTATTACCATTAAATTTACCTTAGTGGTTTCTGTTGCGCTACACTGTCAAACACGTTCTTTGGATTCTGATTCTGTCATCCAGTATATTTCCTATCTCTCTCATATTGGGGGAGAAAAAGTCCTTTATCTACTCATCCAAATCATTAATTTAAAAAAATTGTGGAACAAGAACAGATCATAGGGAGAGCTCTCTGACACACTACTGAACTAAAAACCACAATCTTTTTAACCCATTTGATATAATCAGTCATTAAGAAATGAATTAAGAAATGAATCTTAATTGTTCTTAATTCTAGACTATACTGTTAGCAAAGATTCTGTGGGAGAATGTGTCAAATGCCTTGCTGAACCCTAAATACACTAAATGCATATTCCTGTTTTCTCTAGTAATCTATAACATTTCATTCATTCGTTAGACATACCTCTCAACACTTATGATATTCACAACATTGAGCTAAACCCTGAGAATGCAGCAGTGAAGAAGACATTCAAATCCCTGAATCCATGGAATCTACAATGTGGCAACAGAGATCGTCATTGAACAACAGTGTTCACAATTAATTATTAAATTATAATTATGATACCAAAATATTGGTGATTAAATTGTATAATGTCTAGGTGTATAGTTAAAATAAGGCTGACCTTGAGTTGATAAGTATTTAAACAAAGTGACAAAAATGCAAGGACTTATATGCTAGTCTCTCTACTTTTTTCTATGTTTAAAATTTTCCATTAAAAATTTTAAATTATAGTTATAATAAGTCATCTAGAAAAGTATGGAGTATTAGGAGAATATATATCAGTGAAGACCTAAACTAATCTGATGAGGCAGAGAAGCTTTCTCTGAGGAATTGACTTTTAAGTTTAAATCTGAGGAATAAGTAGGAATTATCTAAATTGAAAGGGAAATGGAAGAGAAGAAATCCTTTCAGAAAGACAGAATGGCATGTAAAAAAATTACTTTAAAGCAGGGAAGAACAGTATATGCTCAAGGAAGAAGCCCAAATGAGGCTGCAGTACAGAAGGTAAAAAATAGTTGCTTGGTTTAAAAAGTAGTCAAGTAGACAGATGCCACATTATGGGGACCATTTGAAAAAATTTTTTTATCCTATGAATAATGAATATTTGCCAAACAGTTCTAGTTACATGATCAGATTGGCACTTTTAGAATGGCACTCTATGTATATATGTTCCTATAACCAATAGACAAACCCAGAAATCATTCATGTATATATATGAGTGAATATATAGACACACATACACATACACACACACACATATTGTGTCACTATACATATTATTTTGAAACTAAGTTGTATAATATATATTTATTTTTTAATGGGAAGGTAAACTTTTTTTAAAAAAATAGTTACCTATATGGGGAGGGAGAGAAAAGGGTGATACAGGGGAAAGAGCTAGAAACTAGACTTTTTAAATATATCTTTTAAAATCTTTTGACCTTGAAATTATGTCAGTATATTTCATAATTGTAAAATAAAAATTAATTTTAAAAAATGAATCTCTAAAACTTAAAGGTAAAATAAAATTATCTGTGTATTGCATCTGTAGCATGACCACACAGAAAAGAATGTTTTCAGGTGTTTTAAAACATAATACTTTGTGAGCATTTTATGTGAATTTAGAAGAAAAAAAAACATAATACTTTAGGGGAGAGGCTTCAAGATGGTTGACTAGAAGCACCTTGCCACTTCCATGAAGAGGAACCAAACCAGCAAGTAGATAATCACACTTCGAATAGCTTATCCAAGAGAGAGCACTGTAATTCAACTGAGAAGTGATGAGAAGCACTGAAAGCAAGGAAGGACGAAGTGGGGCAGCCTCTTTGGCCAGGACTGGCTGAGAGTCTGGAGAGGCTCCCTAATGTGGGGAAAGGGTAAATGAGAGACCCCCAGAAATCTGCATTCCTGCTACAGATGCTTATAATCCTAGCCACAAGAGATCCTCTTGGCCCTAATGGGTCCTGAGACTGACATAGGGAGTTGCCTGGAGTCCTTGCAAAGGCTACAGAGAGAGAGCTCACACTGGGTCGCATAAACCCCTGCGTCCTCAGCAGCTGCAGCACCTTGCCCTTTTGAGAGCCCAGGACCCAGCAGACTGTGTCCTGCCCTACTACCAGGAGTCAAGGCAGGAGCCACAGGCAACAACTCCACCCCCACCCCCAGCAGAGGGGCAGCCACACATTTTCACATGCCCTGAAAACAAATTCCACTGCCTGTAACCACTGTTACAGGCTGCTATGGGGCCAAAGTACTAGCAAAGTTCACACCCACACCCCCCAGCTGCCGGCATACAGGCTGCTTCCAGGGAAAACAACCCTGCCCTCCCCCCCAGCACAGACACTGCCAACCCCCACCTGAGCGTTCCAACAGCCTGGGGATCACCCTGCCTTTGCCTACCACAGCCGGCACCCTGCAGTCACCACCTGGGGGCCTGAGGGCAGGTTCACCCAGTCTGGTTTGATTTTGATTCCCTCCCCCAGTAATCAAGCATGCCGTCCAGGGGCCTGGGGATTACCCATCCACACTGTCCAGGAGCCTGGGCTCACCCAGCCCAGTCTACCACTGGTGGCACCTGAACATTCCTCCTGAGGTCTGAGGTCCGGTCTTTTCAACCTGCTACTACCACCACAGCTAACACCTACGTGCGTATGCCACCTGCAGGCATGGGGACCAGTCCACCCAATCTGCCATGCCCACTACCAACACTGCCATTTTTGGCACCCAAGCAAGCCACCTGGAGGCCCAATAATTGGCCTGCCTAGACCCGCTAACACTGGTGCCAGCATACACAACCCTGGGGCCCAAGGACAGGCATGCTCAGCCCATCACTACCACCATGAGAGGCCCAAATGCTGGCCCACCTGGCATCCCAGTCCCCAGAAAAACTTCTCCACAGCCTCCACTAACCACCACAACCTAAGCCACCAAGGAAACCACAGACTCCACTGATGCTGTTTACAGCTGAAAAAATCATAGAAACTAAACTAAGTCACAGACTCAGAATCAAAGCCAAAGTGCTCTAGCCATATATATATATATATATATATATATATATATATATATATATATTCAGGAAAAAGTCCTCCCCTATGAAAGCAAATTTTAAACATTGGAATAAGTGACTATTACACCAGATGATATGCAGATAACAACATAAGAACACAGGAAACATGAAAAAGCAAGGATATATAACAACTCCAGAGGAACACAATAGTTCTCCAGCAACAGATTATAATCAAAACAAAATTTATGAAATCCCAGAAAAAGAATTCAAAATACTGATAGTAAAGAAGCTCAGTGGAGAATTCCCAGGCAAGATGGCCAAACAGGAACAGCTGCAATCTGCAGCTCCCAGCAAGACCAATGCAGAAGGTGATTGATTTCTGCATTTCTAACTGAGGTACCTGGTTCATCTCATTGGGACTGGTTAGACAATGGGTGCAGCCCACAGAGGGCAGGCTGAAGCAAGATGGGGTGTTGCCTCACCCGGGGAAGTGCAAGGGTCGAGGAACTCCCTCCCTTAGCCAAGGGAAGTTGTGAGGGACTTTGCCGTGAGGGATGGTGCTATCCAGCCCAGATACTACACTTTTCCCACAGTCTTCACAAGCTACAGACCAGGAGATTCCCTCAGGTGCCAAAACCACAAGGACCCTGGGTTTCAAGCATAAAACTGGGCAGCCACTTGGGCAGACACTGAGCTAGCTGCAGGAGTTTATTTTTCCATACTCCAGTGGCACCTGGAATGCCAGTGAGACAGAACCGTTCACTCCCCTGGGAAGGGGGTTGAAACCAGGGAGCCAAGTGGTCTTGCTCAGTAGATCCCACCCCTGTGGATCCCAGCAAGCTAAGATCCACTGGCTTGAAATTCTCACTGCCAGCACAGCAGTCTGAAGTCAACCTGGAATGCTCAGCCTTGGTGGGGAAAGGGACATCTGTAGCTACTGAACTTTGAGTAGGCGGTTTTCCCCTCACAGTGTAAACAAGGCCACCAGGAAGTTCAAACTGGGAGGAGCCCACCACAGCTCCACAAACTGTCACCAGACTGCCTCTCTAGATTCCTCCTCTCTGGGCAGGGCAGCTCTGAAAGAAAGGCGGCAACCCCAGTCAGGGGCTTATAGATACAAATCCCATATCCCTGGGAGAGAGCACCTGGGGGAAGGGGCAGCTGTGTGTGCAGCTTCCACAGACTTAAACATCCTGTCTGCCAGCTCTGAAGACAGCAGTGGATCTCCCAGCACAGCACTCAAGCTTGGCTAAGGGACAGACGGCCTCCTCAGCTAGGTCTCTGACCCCCATGCATCCTGACTGAAAGCCACCTTTCAGTAGGGGTTGACAGACACACCATACAGAGCTCCAGCTGGCCTCTGGTGGGTACCCCTCTGGGACAAAGCTTTCAGAGGAAGGAGCAGGCAGCAATCTTTGATGTTCTACAGCCTCCACTGGTGACACCCAGACAAAAAGGGTCTGAAGTGGACCACCAGCAAAATCTAGCAGACCTGCAGCAGAGGGGCCTGACTGTTAGAAAGAAACCTAACAAACAGAAAGCAATAGCATCAACATCAACAAAAAAAATGTCCACGCAAAAACTCCATCTGAAGGTCAACAACAGAAAAGACCAAAGGTTGATAAATCCATGGAGATTTATTTAAATTTAAATCCAGCACAAAAAGGCTGAAAATTCCAAAAACCAAAATGCCTCTTCTCCTCCAAAGGATCACAACTTCTCACCAGCAAGGGAACAAAACTGGACAGAGAATTACTTCGATGAATTGACAGAAGTAGGCTTCAGAAGGTGGGTAATAACAAACTCCTGCAAGCTAAAGGAGCATGTTCTAACCCAATGCAAGGAAGCCAAGAACCTTGAAAAAAGGTTAGAGGAATTGCTAACTAGAATTGCCAGTTTAGAGAAGAACATAAATGACTTCATGGAACTGAAAAACACAGCACAAGAACTTCATAAAGCATACACAAGTATCATAGCCAAATCAATCAAGTGGAAGAAAGGATATCAGAGACTGAAGATCAACTTAATGAAATAAAGTGTGAAGACAAAATTAGAGAAAAAGAATGAAAAGAACAAAGCCTCCAAGAAATATGAAACTATGTGACAAGACCAAACCTACGTTTGATTGGTGTACCTGAAAGTGACAGGGAGAATGGAACCAAATTGAAAAACACACTTCAGGATATTATACAGAAGAACTTCCCCAACCTAGCAAGACAGGCCAACATTCAAATTCAGGAAATACAAAGAACACCACAAAGATACTCCTTGAGAAGTGCAACCCCAAGACACATAATTGTTAGATTTACCAAGGTTGAAATGAAAGAAAAAATGTTAAGGGCAGCCAGAGAGAAAGGTTGGGTTACCGACAAAGGGAAGCCCATCAGACTAACAGCAGATTTCTCTGCAGAAACTCTACAAGCCAGAAGAGAGTGGGGACCAATATTCAACATGCTTAAAGAATTTTCAGCCCAGAATTTCATATCCAGCCAAACTAAACTTTGTTAAGTGAAGGAGAAATAAACTCTTTACAGAAAAGCAAATTCTGAGGGATTTTTGTCACCATCAGCCCTGCCTTACAAGAACTCCTGAAGGAAGCACTAAACATGGAAAGGAAAAACTGGTACCAGCCACTGCAAAAGCAAACCAAAATGTAAAGACCATCAACACTATGAAAAAACTGCATCAACTAATAGGCAAAAAAAACCAGCTAGCATCATAATGAAAGGATCAAATACACACATAACAATATTAACTTTAAATGTAAATGAGCTAAATGCCCCAATTAAAAGGCACAGACTGGCAAATTGGATAAAGAGTCATGACCCATTGGTGTGATGTATTCAGGAGACTCATCTCACATGCAAAGACACACATCAGCTCAAAATAAAGGGATGGAGGAAGATTTACCAAGCAAATGGAAAGAAAAAAAAAATCAGGGGTTGCAATCCTAGTCTCTGAGAAAACAGACTTTAAAGCAACAAAGATAAAAAAAGACAAAGAAGGGCATTACATAATGGTAAAGGGATCAATACAACAAGAAGAGCCAAGTATCCTAAATAAAGATACACCCAATACAGGAGTGCCCAGATTCATAAAGCAAGTTCTTAGAGACCTACAAAGAGACTTAGACTCCCACACAATAATAACGGGAGACTTAACACCCCACTGTCAATATTAGATCAGCCAAGACATAAAATTAACAAGGATATTCAGAACTTAAACTCAGCTCTGGACCAAGCAGACCTAATAGACATCTACACAACTCTTCACCCCAAATCAACAGAATATACATTCTTCTCAGTACCACATAGCACTTATTCTAAAATCAACCACATAACTGGAAGTAAAACACTCCTCAGTAAATGCAAAAGAATGGAAATTATAACAAACAGTCTCTCAGACCACAGCGCAATCAAACTGCAACTCAGAACTAAGAAACTCACTCAAATCTACACAACTACATGATAACTGAACAACCTGTTCCTGAATGATTACTGCATAAATAACAAAATTAAGGCAGAAATAAATAAGTTATTTGAAACAAGTGAGAAAAAAGACACAATGTACCAGAATCTCTGGGACACAGCTAAAGCACTGTTTAGAGAAAAATTTATAGCACTAAATCCCCCCAGGAGAAAGCAGAAAAGATCTAAAATTGACACCCTAACATCACAATTAAAATAACTAGAGAAGCAAAAGTGACAAATTCAAAAGCTAGCAGAATACAAGAAATAGCTAAGATCAGAGCAGAACTGAATGAAATAGAGATATGAAAAAACCTTCAAACAAAATCAGTGAATATAGGAGCTAGTTTTTTTGAAAAGATTAACAAAATAGATATACTGCTAGCCAGACTTATAAAGAAGAAAAGAGAGAAGAATCAAATAGATGCAATAAAAAATGATAAAGGGGAGATCACCACTGATCCCACAAAAAAACAAACTACCATCAGAGAATACCATAAGCACCTCTATGCAAATGAACTCTAAAAATCTAGAAGAAATGAATAAATTCCTGAACATGTACACCCTCCCAAGACTAAACTAGGAAGAAGTCTAATCTCTGAATAGACCAATAACAAGTTCTGAAATTGAGGCAGTAATTAATAGCCTACCAACCCAAGAAAGCCCAGGACCAGAAGAATTCACAGCCAAATTCTACCAGAGCCATAAAAAGGAGCTGGTACCATCCCTTCTGAAACTATTTCAAACAATAGAAAAAGATGGACTCCTCCCTAACTCATTTTATGAGGCCAGCATCATCCTGATACCAAAACCTAGCAGAGATAAAACAAAAAAAGAAAACTTCAGGCCTATAGCCTTCATGAACATTGATGTAAAAATCCTCAATAAAATGCTGGCAAACCGAATCCAGCAGCACATCAAAGAGCTTATCCACCACGATCAAGTCGGCTTCATCCCTGGGATGCAAGACTGGTTCAACATATACAAATCAATAAATGTAATCACATAAACAGAACCAATGACAAAAACCACGTGATTATCTCAATAAATGCAGAAAAGGCTTTCAATAAAATTCAACACCCCTTCATTGCAAAAACGCTCAATAAACTAGGTATTCATGGAACATATCTCAAAATAATAAGAGCTATTTATGACAAACCCACAGCCAATATCATACTAAATGGGTAAAAGCTGGAAGCATTCCCTTTGAAAACCAGCACAAGGCAAGGATGCCCTCTCTCACCACTCCTATTCAACATAGTATTGGAAGTTTTGGCTAGGGCAATCAGGCAAAAGATATAAATAAAGGATATTCAAATAGGAAGAGAGGAAGTCAAGTTATCTCTGTTTGCAGATCACATGACTGTATATTTAGAAAACTCCGTCATCTCAGCCCAAAAACTCCTTAAGCTGATAAGCACCTTCAGCAAAGTCTCAGGATACAAAATCAATGTGCAAAAATCACAAGCATTCCTATACAGTAATAATAGACAAACAGAGAGTCAAATCATGAGCAAACTCCCACTCACAATTGCTAAAAAAAGAGAATAAAATGCCTAGGAATATAACTTACAAGGGATGTGAAGGACCTCTTCAAGGAGAACTATAAACCACTGCCCAACAAAATAAGAGAGGACACAAACAAATGGAAAAAACATTTCATGCTCATGGATAGGAAGAATCAATATCGTGAAAATGGCCATACTGCCCAAAGTCATTTGTAGATTCAATGCTATTCCCATAATGCTATGTTGAGACCAGCTTGGTTGTGGAGACCCCAATCCAGGTGACGCTGAACAAATTAAGAAACAGAAACAAAGATAGAGTGCAAAAGTGGGAATTAGAGTGGGACATCAGGGGACTGACAGCATTTCCCAGCTGAAAGCCCAGAGCAGACTCTGACCCATGTATTTATTCTTTGTGAACAAGTAATTATTCTTAATGAGCAGGTGTTCTATGTTTTTTCACAGAATAAAGATAAACTAAGCAGACAGCTAGTGCCTATTCACTCCTAATTAAAAATAAACTAGAAAGCATTTTTTACGAGGGAGAAATGGAGGTAGGGTCATGTATCCTGTGTTTTAAGAACTGGTTTAACTAGTGCATGACTGGTACATATTGTTTACTATTCTGCAACACCCTGAGCAGTTTTCTGCCTGGGGATGGCTTGGTGTTCCTTGCCATCCTCTCTCAGTAAACAATATATAACCCATCACACACATCAATATTTGTTCTCATCAAAGCTACCATCAACTTTCTTAACAGAATTTGAAAAAACTACTTTAAATTTCATATGGAACCAAAAAATAGCCCATATGGCCAAGACAATCCTAAGCAAAAATAACAAAGCTGGAGGCATCACACTACCTGATTTCAAACTATACTACAATGCTACAGTAACCAAAACAGCATGGTACTGGTACCAAAACAGAGATATAGACCAATGAAACAAACAGAACAGACACCTCAGAAATAACACCACACATCTACAACCATCTGATGTTTGACAAACCTGACAAAAACAAGCAATGGGGAAAGGATTCCCTATTTAATAAATGGTGTTGGAAAAACTGGCTAGCCATACGCAGAAAGCTGAAACTGGACCCCTTCCATAAACCTTATACAAAAATTAACTCAAGATGGATTAAAGATTTAAATGCAAGACCTAAAACCATAAAAATCCTAGAAGAAAATCTAGGCAATACCATTCAGGACATAGGCATGGGCAAAGATTTCATGACTAAAATACCAAAAGCAATGGCAACAAGAGCCAAAATAGATAACTAGGATCTAATTAAACTAAAGAGCTTCTGCACAGCAAAAAGAAAAACAAAAAAACAAAAACAAAAACAAAACTATCATCAGAGTGAACAGGCAACATACAGAATGAAAGAAAATTTTTGCAATCTATCCATATGACAAAAGGCTAATATCCAGGATCTACAAGGAACTTAAACAAATTTACAAGAAAAAAAAAACAACCCCATCAAAAAGTGGGCAAAGGATATGAACAGACCCTTTTCAAAAGAAGACATTTATGCAGCCAACAAACATATGAAAAAAAGTTCATCATCACTGGTCATTAGAGAAATGCAAATCAAAACCACAATGAGACGCTATCTCATGCCAGTTAGAACGGCAATCATTGAAAAGTCAAGAAACAAGAGATGCTGGAGAGGGTGTGAGAAAAAGGAACACTTTTACACTGTTGGTGGGAGTGTTGGGAAAAGCAACAAAGGATAAAGGACTTACAGAGTGCTTACATAAACTGGTTATGAGTAACATATAAACAAGGAATAACAAACTGCAGAAGGCCACAGGAGGCCTCTGAGGAGGGAGGCCTCTCCATGCCTCATGTTCCAGTGCAGGGTGACCTAGGCTCTGTTACCATAAACATTGTGCTCAAGGACATAAAACCCCTTTGTAGCACTATGACATAGCCAGACTTGTAGGCTCCTTGTAAGGCCCGAGTTCCACCAGCTACCCATAGATAATAAGGTAAAGATAACCACATGTTCTTGTTTTGTGAAATTCCCAAACCGCCATTGTTATCTATCTTTAGAAAGATACACCAGTTCCGGCTCATTGATTCAGTTCTGGCTCACTGATTCACTCCACCATCACCCTCTCCACACCATTACTCCACCCCTACCCTGAAGTTCAAAGTGATTGTAACCAGTAAATAGAGTAGATGATTAGAGCTCAGGGCCTTCACTGTTTCCTCCAAAGTAATAAGTGATGGCCCCCTAGTCCCACTGCCTCTCTTAATCTGTTTTTTTCTCATTCCTTTGCCGCCACCAAACTCGGGGTACCCATGGGTGATGTAGGGCTGGCTCCCTACATAAATTAGTTCAACCACTGTGGAAGACAGTGTGGCAACTCCTCAAGGATGTAGAGCTAGAAATACCATTTGACCCAGCCATCCCATTACTGGGTATATATCCAAAGAAGTATAAATCATTCTACTATGAAGACACATGCACACGTAAGTATATTGCAGCACTATTTGCAATAGCAAAGAGTTGGAACCAACCCAAATGCCCATCAGTGTCAGACTAGATAAAGAAAATGTGGCACATATATACCATGGAATACTATGCAGCCTTGAAAAAGAATGAGTTCATGTCCTTTGCAGGGACATGGATGAATCTGGAAACTATCATTCTCAGCAAATTGACACAGGAAAAGAAAACCAAACACTGCATGTTCACACTCATAAGTGGGAGTTGAACAATGAGAACATATGGGCACAGGGAGGGGAACATCACATACCAGGGCCTGTAAGGGGGTGGAGGGCAAGGGGAGGGATAGCATTAGGAGAAATACCTAATGTAGATGATGGGTTGATGAGTGCAGCAAACCACTGTGGCACATGTATACCTATGTAACAAACCTGCACATTCTGCACATGTAACCCAGAACTTAAAGTATAATAAAAAAAATAAAAATAGGCCGATCGTGGTGGCTCATGCCTGTAATCCAAGCACTTTGGAGGCCAAGGCAGGCAGATCACCTGAGGTCGGGAGTTCAAGACCAGCCTGACCAACATGGTGAAACCCTGTCTTAAAAAAAAAAGAAAAAGACAAAAAAGAAATAAAAAATAAAAATAATAAGGCCAGGTGTGGTGGCTCATGCCTGTAATCCCAGCACTTTGGGAGGCCAAAGCAAGTCCAGGAGTTCAAGACCAGCCTGGCCAACATGGCGAAACCCCTTCTCTACCAAAAATACAAAAATTAGCCAGGCACAGTAACGGGCACCTGTAATTCCAGCTACTCAGGAGGCTGGAGCAGGAGAATTGCTTGAACCTGGGAGGTGGAAGCTGCAAGGAGGCGGAGGCTGCAGTGAGCTGAGATTGTGCCATTACCCTCCAGCCTGGGTGACAAAAGCAAGACTCTGTCTCAAAAAATAAAAATAATTAATTAATAAATAAAATAAAATGTTTAAAAAAACATATGAGGAAAAACAGAAGCTCAGTGACGTAAAAAATAATTCTGAAAAACAATTAAATTCAAAGATACCAGAAAACTAATTTAGGATATGAATGCGAAATTTACCAAAAAGATAGATTAAACACACACACACACACACACACAGACACACACACACAGACACACACACAGAGACACACACACAAATTTTCAATCTGAAAAATTTATTGAATTAAATATAAAATACAGGTGGGGCCTGGCAGCTGACACCTGTAATCCCAGCAATTTGGAAGGCCAAGGCAGGAGGATCACTTAAAGCCAGTAGTTTGAGGTCAGCCTGGGCAACACGGCTGATCTCTACAAAAAAAATTTTAAATTTAACCAGGTGGGGGTGCATGCCTGTAGTCCCGGCTACTTGGGAGGCTGAGGTGGGAGGTTCGCTCCAGCCCAGACAACAAAGCTAGACCTTGTCTTTAAAAAAAAAAAAAAAAACCTTGAATGCTTCAACAATAGACTAGACCAAGCATAAGAAAGAATCTCAAAACTTAAAGACAGATCTTTTGAAATAACCCAGAAAAACAAAAAATTTTAAAAAGAATAAAAATAAATGAAGCCTTCATGATGTATGAGACACCATAAAATGACAAGATATTCTAATTTTCATTGTCCCAGGAGGTGAAGAGAAAAACGAAAGGATTAGAACATGTATGTAATTAAATAATAAATGAAAACTTCGCAAGTCTAGCAAGAAATGTAGACATCCAGATACAGTAGGCCTTAAGATCCCCAAATAGATACAATTCCAAAAGGTCTTCTCTGTGGCACATGACAGTCAAACTGTCAAAAGTCCAAAACAAAAAAAAAATTCTAAAAGCAGTAAGAGAAGAACATTGAATCACACATGAAGAAATCGTCATTAGACTAACTGGATTTCTCAACAGAAACCTTATAAGCCAGGAGAGAATATGATATATTCAAAGCGCTGAAAGAAAAAGAACTGTCAGCCAAGGATACTATACTTAGCAACATTATCTTTCATAAATAAAGGAGAAATAAAATCTTCCCCAGACGAGTAAAAGCTGAGTTCATCATGACTAGACCAGCTTTACAGGAAATGCTTGGGGAGTTCTACACCTGGCAGTGAAGGAACAATAACTACCACCATGAAAATAAATGAAAAAATATTAAAAACCACCACAAAGAAGAAAGAAAAAAATGCAGATGTTACCACTATAGAATACCACCAAACCACAATGATGAACAATGAGAAGGGAACAAAGGATATACAAAACAACCAGAAGTCAATTAATAAAATAATAAGACTAAGCCCTCACATATCAATATCCTTGAAAGTAAACAGATTAAATCTTCCACTTAAAAGATACAGACTGGCAGAATAGATTTTTTAAAACATGACCCAACTATATGCTGCCTATGAGAAACTCATCTCACCTATAAAGACACATATAGACTGAAAATAAGGGGATGAAAAAAGATATTCCATATAAATGGAAACCAAAAGTGAGCAGGGATAGCTATCCTTATGTAAGATAAAACAAACTTCAAGTCAAACACAGTAAAACGAGAAAAAGGCCATTATATAATGATTAAGGCATCAATTCAGCAAGAGAATACAATTCTAAATATGTATGCACTCAACACCAGAGTACCCAAACATATAGGCAAATATTAAGTCTAAAGGGAGAAATGGACTGTAATACCGTAACAGTTTGGGTCTTCAACACCACACTCTCAGCATTAGACAGATCATCAAGACAAAACATTAACGAAAAAAATTGAATTTATACTCTATATTAGAGCAAATACACTTAACAGACATTTACAGAACATTTCATCCAATAGGTACAGAATACACATTATTTTCATTAGCACATAGAATATTCTCCAGGATAGACCATATGTTAGGCATGAAAGAAAACTCAACAAATTTTTTAAAAACTAAATTATATATCAAGTATATTCTCAGATCACAATGAAATAAAACTAAAAATCAATAACAAAAGGAACTTTAAAAACTTTAAATATATGGAAATTAAACAACATACTTCTGAATGACCACTGGGTCAAGAAAGAAATTAAGAGGAAAATCAAAATATTTCTTAACACAAAAATCAAAACACAAAACTAAGTAATACAGCAAAAATAGTGCTTAAAAGAGAAGTTCACAGCAATAAATTCCTACATCAAAAAAGGAGAAAGACTTTAAATAATCTAACAATGCACCTCAAGCAATGAAAAAAGTAAGAACAAACCAAACTCAAAATTAATTGAAAGAAAAAAATTAAGATCAGAGAAGAGGCTGGGCATGGTGGCTCATGCCTGTAATTCCAACATATTAGGAGGCCAAAGCAGGAGGATCACTTGAGCACAGTTTAAGATTAGCCTGTGCAACACAGGGGAACCTCATCTCTACGAAAAATGAAAATAAACTAACTAGTTGTGGTAGCATGCACCTATGGCCCCACCTACTCAGGAGTCTGAGGCAGGAGGATCACTTGAGCCCAGGAGGTCAAGGCTGCAGTGAGCCACGATAGTTCCACTGCATTCCAGCCTAGCTGACAGAGCTGTCTAAAAAGGAAAAAAAAAACAAAAAACAAAAATAGAGAAGAGATGAACTAAATGAAATAGAGACTTGAAAATAGTAATAATACAAAGATACAAAGGATTGATAAAATGAAAAGCTGGTTTTTTGAAAATATAAAAATAATCAATAAACCACTTAACAGACTAATCAAGAAAAAAAGAGAAGACCCAAATAAATAAAATCAGAAATGGAAAAGAAAACATTAGAACTGATACCACAAAATATAAAAGATCATAAAAGACTATTAGGAATAGCTGTACACTAATAAACTAAAAAAAAAAAAAACTAGAGGAAATAAATTCCTGGAAAGATACAACCAACCAAGATTCAATCAGGAAGAAATAGACAACCTAAACAGACCAAGAATGAGAATGAGATTGAATGAGTAATAAAAATCTCCCAACAAAGAAAAGTCCAGGACCAGATGGCTCCACTGCCAAATTCTACCAAGCTTTCAAAAAAGAATTAACACCAATTTTCTTCAAACTACTCCAAAAAGTTTAAGAGGAAGAAGTTCTCCCTAAATCATTCTGTGAGGCCAGCATTACATTGACACCAAAACCAAACAAGAACAAGGACACCACAAAAAAACTTAAGGTCAATATCCCTGATGAACATAAATGCAAAAATTCTCCACAAAATACTAACAAACAAAAATCAAACAGCAAGAAAAAATAAAAAAAGCCATGACCAAGTGGGATTTATCTTAGAAATGCAAAGGTGATTCAACATACACAAATCGATAAATATGATACATCACATCAACAGAATGAAGGACACCACCATATGATTATCTCAATAAATGCAGAAAAACAATTTATAAAATTCAATGTATTTTCATGATAAAAACTCTCAAAAACTACACATGGAGGGTGACAGATGAGGTAGATCTATTTAAGAAAAACTACATACAGAAGAAATATCCCTCAACATAATAAAGACCATGTATGACAGACCCACAGCTAGTATCATTCTGAAGAGGGGAAAACGGAAAGGTTTTCCTCTAAGATCTGGAACATGACAAGGATGTGAACTATCACCACTGTTATTCAACATAGTACTGGAAGTCATAGCTAGAGTAATCACACAAGAGAAAGAAATTAAGGGCATTCAAATTGGAAGGGAAGAATTCATATTATCCTTGTTTATAGATGATAGGATCTTATAATTGGAAAAACCTAAAGAACTGATCAATTCAGTAAAGTTGCAGTATACAAAAGCAACATACCAAAATCAGTAGCACTTCTGTATGCCAACAACGAACAATCTGAAAAAGAAATTAAAAAGTAATCCCATTTACAATCACCACAACAAAATTAAATACCTAAGAATTAACCTAAGAAGTGAAATACCTCTACAAGAAAAACTAAAACACTGATGAAAGAAATCCAAGAGGACACAAAAAAATGGAAAGATTCTACATTCATGAATCAAAAGAATCAATATTGTTAAAATGTCCATACTACCCAAAGCAATCTACATATTCAATGCAACTCCTATCAAAATACCAATGACATTCTTCACAGAAATAGATGGAATCATTTATTCCATCTAACATTTAGATGGAATCACAAAAGACCCAGAATACCCAAAGCTATTGCATAAAAACAGACACATAGTCCAATGGAACAGAATAGAGAACCCAGAAACAAATCCACACATCTACAGTTAACTCATTTTTGACAAAGGTGCCAATAATACACATTGGAGAAAGGACAGTCTCTTCAATAAATAGTGATGAAAAAACTGGATATCCTTATGCAGAAGAATGAAATGATATAACTATCTCTCACGATATACAAAAATCAAATTAATATGAATTAAAAACTTAAATCTAAGACTATGAAACTACTACAAGCATGGTGGCGAGAGCCTGTAATCCCAGCTACTCCAGAGGCTGAGGCAAGAGAATCACTTAAACCCGGGAGGTGGAGGTTGCAGTGAGCTGAGATCACGCCATTGCACTCCAGCGTGGGCAACAAGAGTAAAACTCTGTCTCAAATAAATAAATAAATAAATAAATAAATAAATAAATAAATAAATAAAACTACGATGCCATTAACACACTTAAAAATAATATAATCAAATATCCAGATAGAGTGAGATATTTCCTTTTTTTTTTAATCTCTAAGTGAGAAAGTGCCTGTGGACCCATAATTTTTTTAATGCATTACATTAAATAGGATCCAAATAAGATCCATATGTTACAATTGGTTAATATGTCCCTTTTTTCTCATTTACTCTGTAAATCTAGACCCCTTGCTACCCCACCTCCCTGTTGTTCATAATGAAAATCAAAACAAAGTAAAGCAAAACCTAAAGTTGATAATTATTTATCCAGCAAAGTTTTTTCTTAATTAAAAATGTCTTGGCTGGGCGCAGTGGTTCATGCCTATAATCCCAACACTTTGGGAGGCCTGAGGTGGGCGGATCACTTGAGATCAGGAGTTTGAGACCAGCCTGGCCAACGTTGTAAAACCCCGTCTCTACTAAAAATTACAAAATTTTTTTTAGTAGAGAGGCACGGTAGAGCATGCCTGTAGTCCCAGCTACTTGGGAGACTGAGGCAGGAGAATTGCGTGAACACGGGAGGCGGAGGTTGCAGTGAGCAAACATCGCATCACTGCACTCCAACCTGGGCAACTGAGACTCTGTCTCAATAATAATAATAGTAATAATAATGTCTTGCTCACAGAGACACCAAGAGGACACCACATGAATTGGATCCAGAGATGGGAGTGATGTTTCTACAAGCCAAGGAATGCCAGGTCTGCCAGAAGCTAGAAGAGGTAACAAAGCATCCTCCCCTAGAGGCTTTGGAGAAAGCAAAGCCCAGCAGACACCTCGATTTCAGACTTCTAGCCTCCAGAACTGTCAGAGTTGTATTGTTTTAAATCAAAATAACAACAATAGTGTCTTCCTTAATGCAGGAACAATACTAGCTCACTGAAGAAAAATTAAATACTGCATAAAAAGAGTAAAATTTTAAATACCCATAATCTGTGACATGAAGTGGGGCAGTAAGGACCTCTGAAAATTCTCTCCTCCATAAAAGCAATAAAAACATTGATTAAAAATTATCAGAATCAACTTTTTCAGAACTCTTGAATTAACAAAAGGCTTGCAGCAATTCAGAGTGTTTATTCAAGAAAAATAGGTTAGTCTCAGTAAGAACAAGAAGTTTTGTGACATCTTAACTTGCCCTATTCCCATCCTCCCTTTGGCAGAAGTAAGACTTGGAAACCAGCATCCCATAATGACGGTGAAAACTCGCAGCTTCTCAGCTACTGAAAGCAGTAATGGAGTTGCAGCTCCTTCAAAGCCCCTCTCACTGAAAATTGTCACTATTTGACTTACCTGGTGGTTCTTTAAAGACCCCACTCAGAAGGCTGTCTTTATTTGACTTCACTCAGAGCACAACCAGTGCTAATCACCTTTTCCCTGTGGGCACATGTAGACAAACTGAGAGGCAAGTTTTTTTTTTTAACTTTGTGGCTGCCAGAGGCAGTGGATAAATTATGCTAAGTGAAGGCCATATATTGTAAGATTCTATTTACAGGAAATACCCAGAATTGGTAAATCCATAGAAATAGAAGGTAGATTCATGGTTGCCAGGTGCTGCAGGGAGGAGGAAATGGGGAGTTAGTAATGAGTAGAGGGTTTCTTTCTGGAGTGATGACAAATTTCTGGAATTAGTGGTGATAATTATATAACTTTATTAATATATTTTTTAAACCATCGAATTGTACCCTTTGAAAGGGTGAATTTTATGGTATGTGATTCCTATATCAATTTAAGGATAGCAATTTTTTAAATTATATATACTCTCAATTACAATTTTGTTGGTTTTTCTTTTTTTTTAATACATTTTTTTTTTTTTTTGAGATGGAGTTTTGCTCTTGTCGCCCAGGCTGGAGTGTACTATCTCGGCTTACTGCGACCTCTGCCTCCCAGGTTCAAGGGCTTCTCCTGCCTCAGCCTCCTGAGTAGCTGGGACTACAGGCATGCACCACCACACCCACCTATTTTTTTTTTTTTTTTAGTAGAGGGGGATTTCTCTATGTTGGCCAGGTTAGTCTCAAACTCCTGACCTCAGGTGATCCACCCACCTCGGCCTTCCAAAGTGCTAGGATTACAGGGATGAGCCACCATGCCTGGCCACAGATTTTTAAAATTTAATTAAAAAGAAATTCATAAAAATTGCACTCAGAATCCTACTGCACAGAAACGGCCACTTAATATTTTGGTCTATTTCCAATCATTCTCTGCTATATCACTTCTACTGCTCATTGGTTAAGAGCACTGACCCTGGATCTTCAGCCTGAGTTAGAATCCTGCTACTTGCTAACTGTGCAATCATGAGCAAGCTGCTTAACCTCTCTGGATTTGTTTCCTCATCTATAAAATAGGGACAATAATATGTACTTCAAATTACTGTGAGAATTAAGTGAGTTTAAAAGTGTAGAGCACTTAAGCATGTGCCTGGCACACAATAAGTGTTTAGTATATGTTGGCTTTGATTATTCCTAAAAATAAAGCTGTGTAAATATCCTTGAATATACTTACCTTCTTATTTGTCCAATTATATCTTTTTGATTGCTTCCATAAACTAGAACTGCTCTTTCAAAATATATGCACATGAATCAGAGACACAATGTTATTTCAAGGTTGCCTGGAGAGTTGTTGTTGCTTTTTTTTTTTGAAACAGATTCTTGTTCTGCCACCCAGGCTAGAGTGCAATGGCGCAGTCTCAGCTCACCGCAACCTCCACCTTCTGGGTTCAAGCGATTCTCCTGCCTCAGCTTCCTGAGTAGCTGGGATTACAGGTGTGTGCCACCATGCCCAGCTAATTTTTGTGTTTTTCGTAGAAAAGGGGTTTCACCATGTTGGCCATGCTGGTCTCAAACTCCTGACCAGTGATCTGCCTGGCTCAACCTCCCAAAGTGCTGGGATGTAATTACAGGTGTGAGCCACCATGCCCAGCCAAGAATTTTCTATTACCAGAATTAGACATACTACTTGAGTGCCCACACTTTGGAAACATGTGGGGGAAAAAACAAACAATAAAAAAATGGCCCTGGAAGAAACAAAACAATTGAAGAAGGGGGTAAAAAAAAAAACTTTTGAAAGTTATAATCATATTCTCAGAGAAATTTAAGAAAGATTATATAGTCTATAAAATAAGAAAAGATATCATGAGAAGAAAACAACCTGTGAATAAGAGATGTTTTGTAGAAATTAAAGCTAAAATTTAGTAAAGAGCTAGAAGTTAAAGTTGAGGAAACCTTCCAGAATAAAGAACAAAACACAGTATTAATTTCTACTTTTATTTTTTTAACTTTTAAGTTCAGAGGTACATATGCAGGTTTGTTATATATGTAAACCTGTGTTGGGGATGGTTGTTTAGATTATTTCATTACCCGGATATTAAGCCTACTACCCATTTGTATTTTTTCTGATGCTCTCCCTCCTTCCACCCTCCACCCTCTGGTAGGCCACTGTGTCTGCTGCTCCCCTCTATGTGTCCATATGTTCTCATCATTTGGCTCCCACTTACACACGAGAACATGCAGTATTTGGTTTTCTGTTCCTGTGTTAGTTTGCTAAGGATAATGCTGTCCAGCTGCATCCATGTTCCTGCAAAGGACACAATCTTGTTCATTTTTAGGGCTGCATAGTATACCACGGTGTATATGCCCCACATTTTTTGCATCCAATCTGTTATTGATGAGCCTTTAGATTGATTCCATGTCTTCGCTATTGTGAATACGAGTGCATGTGTCTTAAGATAGAATGATTTATATTCCTCTGGGTGTATAACCAGTAATGGTATTGCTGGGTCAAATGGTAGTTCTGTTTGTAGTTCTTTGAGGAATTGCCACACTGCTTTCTACAATGGCTGAACTAATTTATACTCCTATACAGTGTTATAGGTGTTCCTTTTTCTCTGCAACCTCACCAGCACCTGTTATTTTTTGACTTTTTAATAATAGATATTCTGACTGGTGTGAGCTGGTATCATTATGGATTTGATTTGCATTTCTCTAATGTTCAGTGATGTTGAGCTTTTTTTCATATGCCTGTTGGCCACATGTGTCTTCTTTTGAAAAGTGTTCATGTCCTTTGCCCACTTTTTAGTGGGTTTCCTATTTCTTGTAAATTTGTTTTTTGTCTGTTATTTTGTTTAAGTTCCTTATAGATGCTGGATAGTAGACCTTTGTCAGATGCATAATTTGCAAAAATTTTCTCTCCTTCTGCAGCTTGTCTGTATATTCTGTTGATAGTTTTGTTGCTGTGCAGACGCTCTTTAATTAGATCCCACTGTCAATTTTTGCTTTTGTTGCAATTGCTACAAAAGACAATATTTGACAAAATATGAGAGATAGGTAAGAGATAGCAAAAGTCAATCTGAGACATGTCAGATTTGATGGATAAAGTTCCAGAAAAAAGAGAAGAGAAAAAATGGAGGAGAGAAGATCAAAGACCTTCTACAAGAGGTTATCCCAGAAAGGATACCAATCTTCATTTTGAAAAGTCCTACCACGTATCCAACAGAATGAATAAAAAAGTCATAGACCTTTGGGAGGCCAAGGCGAGCAGATCATGAGGTCAAGAGATCGAGACCATCCTGGCCAACATGGTGAAACCCCGTCTCTACTAAAAGTACAAAAAATTAGCTGGGTGTGGTGGTGCGTGCCTCTAGTCCCAGCTACTCAGGAGGCTGAGGCAGGAGAATTGCTTGAAACCAGAAAACGGAAGTTGCAGTGAGCCGGGATCGCACCACTGCACTCCAGCCTAGCTGCGACGGAGCAAGACTCTGTCTCAAAAAAAAAAAAAAAAAGTCATAGACCTAGACACGTCTCTAAAATTTCAGGACCCAAAGATGAGGAAAAGATCCTAAAACCTTCCAGAGGAGGGAAAATTATGCACCAACCTGCTTATCAGCAACCCAAGGTACTAGAAGTC
>CAUYLG010064777.1:0-17173 GCA_963573385.1 Cacajao melanocephalus
TTTTAATGGAATTGAATACAGTAAATTTCTTGGAAGTATACACCTAAAATAAGAATTGCTTGAACTTAGGATGCAAAGGTTGCATTTTTATTATATCAAACCAATTTAATCCATCTAAAAAAAAAAAAAAAAAAAAAAATATAAAGTCAATAACCTAACTTTACACCTCAAAAAAAAAAAAAAAAAAAAGAAAGAAAAAGAAAAAAAAAACCTAAACCAACTTTAAAAAGAGAAAAAAAGAACCAGTAATAAAGCCACATGCCTACAACCAAGTGATCTTTGACAAAGTTGGCAAAAATAAACAATGGGGAAACGGCATTCTATTCAATAAATGGTGCTGGGAAAATTGGCTAGCCGTAGGCAAAAGAATAAAACTGAATCCCCATCTCTCATCATATACAAACTTTGACTCAAGTTGCATTAATGACTTAAATGAAAGACCAGAAACTATAAAAACTGTAGCAGAAAATTTTGGAAAAATTCTTCTAGACATTGGCCTAGGAAAATAATTTATAACTTACACCTCGAAAGCAAATGCAACAAAACTAAATATACACAAATGGGACTTAAACTAAAGAGCACAGCAAAAGAAATAATCAACAGAGTAAACAGACAACCTACACAATAGGAACAAAATATCTGCAAACTTTGCATCAGAAAAAGGAGTAAAATCCAGAATCTACAAAGAACACTAACAACAATAGAAAATAAATAATCCCATTAAAAAAAGCGCAAAGGATAAGAACAGACATTTCTCAAAAGAAGACATACAAGTGGCCACCAAACATATGAAAAATTTGTCAACATCACCAATCATCAGAGAAATGCAAATTAAAGCCACAACAAAGGTTGAGTGCAGTGGCTCACGCCTGTAACCCCAGCATTTTGGGAGGTCGAGGCGGGTGGATCACCTGAGGTCAGGAGTTTGAGACCAGCCTGACCAATACGGTGAAACCCCATCTCTACTAAAAATACAAAAATTAGCTGGGCATGGTGGCAGGCACCTATAATATCAGCTACTCAGGAGGCTGAGGCAGGAGAATTGCTTGAACCCGGGAGGCAGAGGATGCAGTGAGCCAAGATCACACCACTGTGCTCCAGCCTGGGGGACAGAGCAAGACTCCACCTCAAACACACACACACACACACACACACACAAGATATCATTTTACGTAGAATGCTGTTACTACAAACAACAGATGTTGCTGTGGATGCAAAGAAAAATAAGTGCTTATTCACTATTGGTGGGAACATAAATTAGCACAACCTCTATTAAAAACAATATAGAGATTTATCAAAGCACTAAAAATAGAGCTACCATTTGACCCAGTGATTATACTACCAGGCATCTACCTGAAAGAAAAGAAATAATCATATAAAAAAGTTACTTTCGGCCGGGCGCGGTGGCTCATGCCTGTAATCCCAACACGTTGGGAGGCTGAGGCGGAGGATCATGAGGTCAAGAGATCGAGACCATCCTGGCCAACATGGTGAAACCCCGTCTCTACCAAAAAATACAAAAATTAGCTGGGTGTGATGACGCGTGCCTGTAGTCCCAGCTACTTGGAAGGCTGAGGCAGGAGAATTGCTTGAACCCAGGAGGTGGAGGTTGCAGTGAGCCGAGATTGTGCCACTGCACTCCAACCTGGAGCCTGGTGACAGAGCAAGACTCTTGTCTCAAAAAAAAAAAAAAGTTACTTTCACTCATATATGTATTACATTCCTACTCATAATAGTAAAGTCATGGAATTAACCTAAATGTCCATTACCAGTGGACTGGATTTTTAAAATGTGGTATATATACACCATAGAATACTATGCAGCCATAAAAAATGAAATCATGTTCTGTGTAGTAACATGGATAGAGCTGGGGTCCATTATCCTAAGTGCAATAACTCAGAAACAGAAAATCAAACACCACATGTTCTCACTTATAAGCAGGAGCTAAACAATGTGTATACAAGGACATAAAAATGGAAACAGTAGATAGCAGGACTCCAGAAGGGAGAGATTGGGAGGAGGCTGATGGTCAAAAAATTACCTATTGGAAGTGAGCCATGATCACGACACTGCACGTTAGCTGGGGCATCACAGTGAGACCATGTCTCAAAAAAAATAATGATCTGTTGAATACAATGTTTACTATTTCAGGGATAGGTACACTAGAAGCTAAATCTCACCATTATGCAATATATATATTTGACAAATATGCACATATATCCTCTGATTCTAAAATAAAAAACTAAGGAAGTTTATCCTAGTAAACACCTACATCTTTTTTAAAAAAAGATCTCTGCCAGGCACAGTGGCTCATGCCTGTAATCCCAGCACTTTGGGAGGCTGAGGAAGGCAGATTGTCTGAAGTCAGGAGTTCAAGACCAGCCTGGCTAAAATTGCGAAACCCCATCTCTACTAAAAATATTTTAAAAATTAAATGGGTGTGGTGGTGCACGCCTGTAGTCCCAGCTACTCGGGAGGCTGAGGCAGGAGAATTGCTTGAACTTTGGAGGCGGAGGTCGCAGTGAGCAGAGATTACACCACTGCACTCCAGCCTGGAAACTTTGGGAGACTCCATCTAAAAAAAAAAAAAAAAAAAAAAAATCTCAAATCAACACCCTAACTTTACACCTAAAAAAAAAAAAAAGAAAGAAAGAGAAAAAAAACCTAAACCAATAATTACCAGGAGGAAAAAATAACAAAGATTAGAACATAAATAAATAAAATAGAGAATAAAAAACATTTTAATCAGCCAGGCCCTGTGGCTCACACCTGTAATCCCAGCACTTTTGGAGGCTGAGGCGGGTGGATCTCTTGAGGTCAGGAGTTCGAGACTAGCCTGGCTAACATGATGAAACCCCGTCTCTACTAAAAATACAAAAATTAGCCTGATGTGGTGGCACGCTCCTATAATCCCACCTACTTCGGAGACTGAGGCAGGAGAATCTCTTGAACCCTGGAGATGGAGGTTGCAGTGAGCGGAGATTATCCTTCTGCACTCCAGCCTGGGCAACAGAGTAAGACTATGTCTCAAAGACAAAATTAATAAATGAAGCTAAGAGTTGATTTGGAAAAAAAAAAATCAAAATCAAAGCCCTTACCTAGACTAACAACGAAAAGAGAGAATATGTTAATAATATAAGAAATGAAAGAGATGACATTACAACTGGTCTTACAGAAATAAACAGAATTATAAGGGACTATTATGAGCATTTATGCAGCAACCAATTTGACAACTTAGAAGAAATGGGGAAATTATTAGAAATATATAACCTACCAATACTGAATGAAGAATAGAGAGCTTAAAGAGACCAGTAACAAATAGAGAAACTAAATAAGTAATTTTTTAAAACTGCAAAATATAGCCTAGACCAGATTACTTCATGGGTAAATTCCATCAAACTTTCAAATAAAATTTAATATAAAATATCCTCAAATTCTTTTTAAAAAATAGAAAAAAGAGGTAACACCTTGAGAGTCATTTTACGAGGCCTGCAAGAAAATACACGTCTAAGAAGAAAATTATAGGCCAAAATCCTTGAAGAACATGGTGTATGAATTAAATCTAAATACACCTGTTTGCAAAGAATCAATTTTCAGCAAAAGTTTTTCAAAATCAAAAAAATAAAAATCTTCTCTCACTGGATTCTGGATAAAAACTCATTTGTAGCCTCTTTGTCCGATATTGTTACTGAAGCTTACGTTAATTGAGGAGTTCGCTTGAGCAGTAGTTTCATCATCGGTTGGGAACTGATATATCTGGATGCCATTGCTAATCAATTCACTCATTATCTTCCTCTTAAACATCTGTAAATCATTTTTAGAAACTGTGTCTGCTTTGGCAATCAGTGGTATAATGTTCACCTGTTAAGAAAGAAGACAAACAAAATCTCAGCATCAAGGACTCATGGTTCATCCTGTAGTTTTTCTAGTAAAGCCCTCACAATCTCTGACAACAAATTGTGTAACTAGATAATCACTGGCTGTCATGACTTCATTAAAAATTATTTTCCAAAATTATCAACACTTTCAAAGATTCACCTTTTATCCAAATTCAGGCTTAGAAGTCTCAACCTTGTTTCTCTTTAAAAATCTCCTACACGTCTACACATATGGAGGTGCTAAAATGTAAATAGTAGGACAATATAAGTTATTTAATTTATTTTCAATTTTATTTCTTATTAAGCTGAATAATAAAAGACAAAATGAAAGACCTTTCATCAACATTGCGGAAGGGATTTTGTCTTGCTACTTTTTACATCACTTTTTTCATCAATCACTCTTAATTTATGTCCCATTTTCACACACTCTTGCTCCACCTAGATGTGTTTGCAAATAGATTTGCTTTTGTTTTCCAAAGACCACCTAAAAAGAATATCGATATTTTTGGTTATCATATTCTTTCTTTTTTTTTTTTTTTGACACAGAATCTGGTTCTGTCACCCAGGCTAGAGTGCAATGGCACAATCTAGGCTCAGGCTCACTACAACCTCCACCTCCTAGGTTCAAGCAAGTCTCCTGCCTCAGCCTTTTGAGTAGCTGGGATTATAGGCACCTGCCACCAAGCCCGGCTAATTTTTGTGATTTTAGTAGAAACAGGGTTTCACCATGTTGGCCAGGCTGGTCTCAAACTCCTGGCCTCAGGTAATCAGCCCACCTCAGCCTCCCAAAGTGATTGGATTACAGGCGTGAGCCATCGCACCCGGCCTGGTTATCTTATTCTAAAGGCTGTGTGTGTGTGCGCGCATATAAGAGCAACTCGCAAACAAATATGTTTATTTTTCTTTTGTAAAAAGACATTATTTCCACATTGGAAGTTGAGTTTTTGCGTATTTGAGGTTGAATTTTTACCCACAAAGATTTTTCCTAGTGCTTCAATATGATCACTCCTGTCTTTTGCATTTGCACTTAAATAACGAAACTTTTTAGAAAATAACAATATACAAGATTATAAAATGTTTTATTACTGTTATAATATCTTATTAAATTACAGCTCCACAAAATCAATATCTGTAATATAGTAGAAATACATAAATATAAATTTTAGGCAGACTGCTTTTGTTTTAGATTGCTCAAAGCACATCTTTTAAAAAGTCCATGGACAGAGCAGGCACAGTGTCTCATGAGTGTAATCTCAGCACTTTGGGAGGCCGCGGTGGGTGGATCACCTGAGGTCAGGAGTTCAAGACCAGCCTGGCCAACATGATGAAACCCTGTCTCTACTAATAATACAAAAATTTAGCCAGGTGTGGTGGCACACGCCTGCAATCCTAGCTACTCGGGAGGCTGAGGCAGGAGAATTGCTTGAATTCAGGAGCTGGAGGTTTCAGTGAGCTGAGATTGCACCATTGCACTCTATCCTGGTTGACAAGAGGGAAACTGTCTCAAAAAAAAAAAATTCATGGACAAATCTAGGGTTGTAGTATTATAGCATAGACATTCAAAATTGTATAAACTTTAATATCTAAAAATAAAAGTTTCTCCAGTAAGGACCAGACAAGTGCTAAAGTAGATTTAAGCCTAACATAAATATCTGAGGTCATATTAGTGAGAAAGCTGGAAAAGACATCTTCCAGTATGGGGGGGACCCTCAGTACCCTCTGCTTTCTTTCTGTATCCTGACCAAAAATCTCAGAATGCCTTGGCCGCTCTGTGACCCAGCCAGCTGCAGAGTTTTCCCAGCAGACTTGAACCAAAACTGGGACCTTGGACATTCACAGCCACTAATCAGGGTATCCACATTGTTCCAAAACACTGCGAGAAACTGGTCCCCAGCCCTAAGCCAAATTCCTTAAACCCTCATAAAAACTCCATAGCCTGTACTTTGGAAAGCCGAGTCAGGACGATTACTTGAGGCTAGGAGTATAAGACCAGCCTGGGCAACATAGTTAGACCTTGCCTCTTCAAAAAATTTTTTTTAATTAGCCAGGTTTAGGGCCAACCGCAGTGGCTAGTGCCTGTAATCCCAGCAATTTGCGAGGCCAAGGTGCGTAGATCACTTGAGGTCAGGAGTTCAAGACCAGCCAGGCCAACATGGTGAAACCCTATCACTACTAAAAATACAAAAATTAGCCAGGTGTGGTGGTGGGTGCCTGTAATTTCAGCTATTCAGGAGGCTGAGACTGGAGAATCACTTGAATCCTGGAGGCGGAGGTTGCAATGAGCCAAGATCATGCATTGTACTCCAGCCTGGGCAACAAGAGCAAAACTACATCTAAAAATGAAAAAATTAGCCAAGTGTGGTGGTGTGTGCCTGTAATCCCAGCTACTCAGGAGACTGAGGCAGGAGAATCACTTTAACCTGGGAGGCAGAGGTTGCAGTGAGCCGAGATCATGCCATGGCACCCCAGCCTGGGCATCAACAAAAAAAAAAGAAAAAATGAGACTGTTACAGTGGAGCCCAATCCAAACTGACTGGCGCCCCTAAAAGACAAAATGTGGACACCCAGGAGACACCAGGAGAAAATCCATGTGAGAGCACAGAGATAAGGTGGTCATCTGCCAGAAAGAAAAGAGATTTCAGAAGAAAGCACATCTTCTGACATGTTGATCTTCTAGCTTCTGAGACTGTGAGGATATAAATTTCCTTTGTTTAAATCACCCAGTGTATGGTATTTTGTTATGCTAGCCCTAACACACTAATGCAAATGCCTTAAATATTAATAGAAAAAAATAATTAGGATGCATACATATGTTACAAAATAACAGGTACAGTCATACACCACATAATGGCATTTCAGTAAATGATGGGCCACAGATATGATGGTGGTCCCATAATATTATAATACTGTCCCTTTGCTTTTTGTTGTCGTTATTATTTATTTATATGTGTATTTTTTAATTTATTTTGAGACTGAGTCTTGCTCTGTTGCCCAGGCTAGAATGCAGTGGTGCGATCTCAGCTCACGGCAACCTCTGCCTCCTGGGTTCAAGCAATTTTGCTGCCTCAGCCTCCTGAGTAGCTTAGATTACAGGCACCCACTACAACACCCAGCTAATGTTTCGTATTTTTAGTAGAGATGAGGTTTCACCATGTTGGCCATGCTGGTCTCGAACTCCTGACCTCAGGTGATCTGCCTGCCTTAGCCTTCTAAAGTGCTGGGACTACAGGCATGAGCCTTCACGCCGAGCTATTTATACATCTAATTATTTAATTTCTGGATTCAGGGGATCTGTGTGCAGGTTTTTTAATTAGATGCATTGCATATTAGTCAGGTTTTGGCTTCCAGTGTGCCCATCACCCAAATACTGAGCACTGTATCCAACAGATGATTCTTCAAATCTCAACTTCCTCCCACCCTTCCTCCTTGTAAAGGGCCCAGTGTCTATTATTTCCGTCTAATACGGTACCTTTTTTCATGTTAAGATACACAGACATGGCCAGATGCAGTGGCTCACGCCTGTCATCCCAGCACTTTGGGAGACCAAGGTGGGCGGATCACTTGAGGTCAGGAGTTCAAGAACAGCCTGGCCAACACGGTGAAACCCATCTCTATCAAAAATATAAAAATTAGCCAGCCATGGTGGCTGGTGCCTGTAGTCCCAGCTACTTGGGAGGCTGAGGCAGGAGAATCACTTGAACCTGGGAGGCAGAGGTTGCAGTGAGCCGAGATCACACCACTGCACTCCAACCTGGGAGACAGTAAGACTCTGTCTCAAAAAATTAAAAAATAAAAATAAAAAAGATACACAGATACGTACCATTATGTTATAATTCTACAGTATTTCACGCAGTACCATGCTGTCCAGGTTTGTAGCCTGGGAGCAATAAGCCATACCATAAAAGACTATAGCATAGGTGTGTAGTAGGCTATACCGTCTAGGTCTGTGTAGGTAAACTCTATGATGTTTGCATAACGATGAAATCACCTAAAGATGCATAACTGCACTTGCATCCAAGTGCCTTCAAGTTGGGTTATTATCTCAAAATTAATATTATATCATGAAAGGTTGGGACCAGGTACAATGGCTCACGCCTGTAATCCCAACACTCTGGGAGAGCAAGGTGGGTGGATCACTTGAGCCCAGAAGTTTGAGTTCAGACTGGGCAGCATACTGAAACCCCATCTCTACAAAAAATACAAACATCAGCCAAGCTTGGTAGCACGCTCCTGTGGGCCCAGTTACTCGGATGGCTGAGACAGGAAGATTGCTTGAGCCCAGGAGGTTGAGGCTGCAGTGAGCTATGATTGCACCACTGCTGTCCAGCCTGGGTGACAGAGGAAGACCTCGTCTCAAATATAAAAAAAAAAAGAAAGAAAAAGAAAAGAAAGCTTGGTGAATTTACCAAACATACCTTACTATCAAGGTTCTTCATTGTTAACAGATCAAGAGACTTCAGGGAATGTCCTGTAGGTGAAATGAAGTACAGACACACGTGGACACGAGAATCGTGGTACTCAAACAAGGAACGTTTAATCTTCAGCTCTTCCTGAAGATAGGCCTCAAATTGGGCATCTATGTAGTCAACTATTGGTTGGTGGCTAAAAAAATAATTCATACATTTAGCATAACAGATTCATAAAATCTAAAGCCTGCTTTTTGACCGCTTAATAAACAGTTAACATGTATGCATGTATACAAAGCAGTTTGCTATAGTGATAAAGAAAACATTCATAACATGTCTATACAAAGATATTAATTCCAAACCAATAATCAGGCTCATGCTTTACTCTATGGTTATATAAAATGTAAACATAGAGGAAAGCTGGGTGCATCCAACAGGGGACTAGTATCCAGACTATACAAAGAACACAAGCAAATAAACAACAACAAATAATCCCATTAAAAAGTGGGTGAAGGATGTGAATAGACATTTTTCAGAAGACCAACATACAAAGTAAAACCACAATGAGATATCATCTTACCCCAGTCAGAATGGCTATTGTTAAAAAGATTAAAAATAAAACAGGCCAGGTACAGTGCTTCATGCCTGTAGTCCCAGCACTTTGGAAGGCCAAGGTGGGTGGATCACTTGAGGCCAGCAGTTTGATACCAGCCTGAGCAACACAGCAAGACCCCATCTCTACAATTTTAAATATTAGCCAGTCATGGTGGCATGCGCCTATAGTCCCAGTTACTCAAGAGGCTGAGGTGGGAGGATCACTTGAGCCTGGGAGGTAGAAGCTGCAGTGAGCTGAGATTGTGCCACTGTGCTCCAGCCTGGGTGATGGAGTGAAACGCTGTCTCAAAAAATAATAATAAAAGTAAAGAAATAACACAATTTGGCAAGGATACAGAGAAATGGGAACCCTTAGACACTGTTGGTGAGAATGTAAATTAGTACAACCTGCATGGAAAATTTGTACAAATAAAGTTAAATAAAGAAATAAGGAAATCAGTAAAACTAATAGAAACTATAATTTTTTGCTATAACTGGTTAAATAAACATCTTGTAAGAAAATCAATTATATACAAAAGTATTAATCTCGTAAGAAAAGAACATTATTTAGGAAAATGTTAAAATATGGAAGAAAAGGTATTACTTATACAAATTAGTGTATGGCCAAGGAAGGCAAATTCCCCGAAATAGGAAATCTTCTTTAATTTAAATAAGAAAACACTAACCTGGCTTCTTTGTTCATTTGATCACCATACCCCACTGTTTCCACAACAGTCAATTTCAACTGAACATTGCTTTCCTGAAGTTCATATGTCTGTATTTGAAGACCAACATTTGAGTAAAAATGTGAGGATTTGTTATCTTTCAAGTTAGTATTAAACAACGTGTCAATCAGTGTTGATTTTCCAATTCCAGTTTCCCCTGTAATAGACAGAGATTCATTGTCATAGAGGCATAAAGGGGCTAAGAAGCCATGCTTTGAATTCCTACAGTGGTTTTTAAACTCTTAGAAAGTTGAACTCATAAAAGTAGAGAATAGAATACTGGCTACCAGAGGCTGGGGGAGCAGGGAGAGAGGAAAGTTTGGTCAAAAGGTACAGTATTTTTTTTTACTTTTATTTTAGGTTTGGGGGTACACATGCAGGTTTGTTATATAGGTAAGCTTACCTCATGAGGATTTGTTGTACAGATTATGTTGTCATCGAGGTGCTAAGCATAGTACCCAATAGTTTTTTTGTCTGATCCTCTCCTTCCTCCAAACCTGCTCCCTCAAGCAGCACCAGTGTCTATTATTCCCTTTTTTGTGTCCATGTGTTCTCATCATTTAGCCCCCGCTTTAGCACATGTTCTCAGCCATAAGAAAGAATGAGATCATGTCCTTTGCAGGAACATGGATGGAGCTGGAGGCCATCATCCTTAGCAAAGTAACAGAGCTCTTTCCAGTACTATTCACAATAGCAAAGACATGGAATCAACCTAAATATTCATCAATAATAGACTGGATAAACAAAATGTGGTACATATACACCATGGAATACTACACAGCCATGAAAAAGAATGAGACCATGTCCTTTGCAGGAACATAGATGAAGCTAGAGGCCATCATCCTTAGCAAACTAACAGTTTCAAACAGAGAGGAGAAATAAGTTTTGAGATCTACTGCACAGCATTGTGACTGTAGTCAATGTATTGTATATTTCAAAATAATCAAGAGAGTAAATTTCAAATGTCTTATCATAAAAAAATGATAGGTAAGCCAGGTAATAGTTGAATCATTCCACATTGTAAACATATATCAAAACGTCACCTTGTATCCATACATGTATGTAGTTATAATTTTTCAATTAGGAATGCTATTAATTTTAAAAATAAAAAAGGGCCTCAAATACTTCAAAGATTGAGATGGTGTTGAAAGTGTACATGCTAGCCCTGATTCTCTCAGTCACTAACATAATGGAAAAAGGAAGTATACACTAAGCGGCTGGGTGCGGTGGCTCACACCTGTAATTCCAGCCCCTTGGGAGGCCAAGACAGGCGGATCAAAAGGTCAAGAGATTGAGATCATTCTGGCCAACATGGTGAAATGCCATCTCTACCAAAAATACAAAAATTTGCTGGGCATGGTGACACGTGCCTGTAGTTCCAGCTACTTGGGAGGCTGAGGCAGAAGAATCACTTGAATCCAGGAGGCAGAAGTTGTAATGAGCAGAGATTATGCCACTGCATTGCAGCCTGCCAACAGAGCAAGACTTGGTCTCAAAAAAAAAAAAAGAAAGAAAGAAAGAAAGAAAAAGGAAAACACAGTATACAGTAAACTACATCAGATTTTTAAGAGCACAGAAATGTTTCAATTTTAAAAAATGATTACAGGTCAAGTGTGGTGGCTCATGCCTGTAATCTCAGCACTTTGGGAAGCTGAGGTAGGTGGACGGCTTGAGCCCAAGAGGTCAAGGCTACAGTAAGCCATGATTACACCATTGCACTCCAGCCTGGGCAACAGAGTGGGACCCTGTCTCAAAAAAAATTACATAATATGGCTAAGATGAAAATCATTGTAAACATGAAGATATATTTGAATTAATAGCATCAGTGTCACACTGCTTAAGATAAGTTGAAATGAACATTGGGAAAAATGAAGGAATAGTTCAAATGAAGTGTTTGACACTTACCCACACAGAGAATATTAAAAGTGAATCCTTGTCGGATAGATCTGTTCACCAACTGATTGGGCAAACATTCAAAACCAAAATGTCCAAATGTAGTTAAACAACGAATATTGTTCTCTTTTTCCTTAAATAAAAAAGTTTAGAGTTTTTGTTAGAATAGAAAATGAAGTCATTTGAAAGGAAAATTATTATAATATATCAAGGAAATTAGAATTGATTATCATTTGATTATCATACCTCAGACAAGATGAAAATATATTAAGTACATTTGGGAAAATAGAAGTCTGTGTTCAAACACATAGATTTGGCTATTATTTTTACAAATAAATGAATCTATCTCTCAGCACACTTAAAGAGGCACTGTTTCTAAATTTTAAAAGAAATAGCAGCCAGGCACAGTGGCTCATGCTTGCAATCTCAGCACTTTGGGAGGCTGAGGTGGGCAGATCGCTTGGGGTCAATAGTTCAAGACCAGCCCGGCCAACATAGTGAAACCCCATCTCTACTAAAAATATGAAAATTAGCTGGGCATGGTGATGCGCCCCTGTAGTCCCAGCTACTCAGGAGGCTGAGGCATGAACATCACTTGAACCCAGGAAACAGAGGTTGCAATGAGCCAAGATCTCACCACTGCACTCCAGCCTGGACAACAGAGTGAAACTCCATCTCAAAAATTTAAAAAATTAAAGAAATAGGGAATTAAGGAAATACTTCAAGAGAACTCTAATGTATTACTCTGACATAATAAATTATTTCTTCCATAGGAAAGAAGTAAAAGACATTAACATCCTTTCATTCTGCTCCAGCATATTAATATATTGAGAAAATTCCACACGTTAATCCAGATGCTTCTCAACTTATGATGAGGCTATGTCTCAAGAAACCTATCACAAACTGAACATAATGTAAGTCAAAAATGCATTAAATATACCTAACATAATTCAACATTATAGCTCAGTCTTGCCTGCCTTAAACATGCTCAGAACACTTACATTAGCATATAGTTGGGCAAAATCAACTAAGACAAAGCTTATGTTATAATAAAGTATTGAATTCTCATGCAATTTATAAAATAAAGTGAAAAAGAGCCCTATTATAGCCTCAAAAATTTAAGTTGAATGATTGTCAGCTGCAGAGCCTCCACATAGGAAACCAAAATCAATCTGAAATTTTTAAAAACTCAAATGATTTTGACTTCAAATTTGTTATATGCCCTCTGAGGACTTGTATTATATTGAAGAAATCTACTGATAACACCATTCTAGAAAATTAGAAACCCATCACTATTATACACAAATTTACCAACTGATCATTTTTAAAAGGTTAAAAGGTCATTCATTTTTTATTTCTAATCATTTTTATTTAAAAAAATGGGAATTATATAACCCCCTCCACACCTATAGGCACATTAAATACCACTTTGCCATGACAGCTCAGCATACCTCACAGTTCTTAACACTATTCTATGAGGAATACAAAATGCCTTTTCATCTACATTAACATGATTTAAAAATGTTTTAGTATATGGGAGAATAAAGGAAAATTGTTGAGGTAGAAGCATCAACAGTCAACTCAGTAGACATTGTCTACATTTATGTTGTACCTTTATAAAACAAGAACATGCTACCTGGCCAGGCCCAGTGGCTCACACCTGTAATCCCACCACTCTGGAAGGCCGAGGCAGGCCAATCACCTGAGGTTAGGAGTTCGAGACCAAGCTGGCCAACATGGTGAAACCCCGTCTCTACTAAAAATACAAAAATTAGCTGGGCATGGTGTCAGGTACCTGTAATCCCAGCTAGTCAGGAGGCTGAGGCAGAAGAACCACTTGAACCTGGGAGGCAGAGTTTACAGTGAGCTGAGATCTCAGCTCACTACAACTTCCATTACTTGGGCTCAAGTAATTCTCTGCCCCAACCTCCTGAGTAGCTGGGATTAGAGGCACATGCCACCATGCCTGGCTAATTTTTGTATTTTTAGTAGAGACGGGGTTTCACCATGTTGGCCAGGCTGGTCTCCAACTCCTGACCTCAGGTGCTCCACCTGCCTCAGCCTCCCATAATCCTGGGATCACAGGAGTGATCCACCACGCCTGGCTAATTTTTGGTAGAGACAGGGTTGCACCATGTTGCTCAAGCTGGTCTTGAACTGAGTTCAAACAATCGTCCTACCTTAGCCTCCAAAGGGCTGGGATTACAGGTGTGAGTCCCTGAGCCCAATCTACTAACAGAGATTTTAAAACAGCTATTATAAATGTGGCAGAGACATAAAAGAAAGTGTGCATACACAAAGAGTAAAAAGACAAAAATCCCAGGAGAAGAACAAAAATTATAAAATTAAGATAAAAGCAGAAAGCATGGCCAGGCATATTGGCTCATGCACTTTGGGAGGCCAAGGCAGGTGGATCACCTGAGGTCAGGAGTTCGAGACCAGCCTGACCAACATGGTGAAATCCTGTCTCTACTAAATATACAAAAATTAGCCAGGCATGCTGGTGGGCGCTAGTAATCTCAGCTACTCAGGAGACTGAGGCAGGAGAATCCCTTTAAGCAGGGAGGCAGAGTTTTTAGTGAGCCAAAATCGCACCACTGTAATCCAGCCTGGGTGACAGAGCGAGACTCCATCTAAAAAAAAAAAAAAAAAAAAAAAGAAGAAAAAAAAAGCAGAAAGCAAAGATATAAGAAATAGACAAGTCTTAAATAAATTAGCAAAAATTTGCTGCCTTGAAAAGATTGATAAGATTGATAAACACCCAGTTAGACTAATAAAAACAACCAAAACACACATTGCACCTGGAAAAAATGTGAGAATATCACTACGGACCACACAGATATCAAAAGTATAATAGAATGCTATAAACACATTTATAAACACATTTTGCCAATAAATTTTAAATTACTCTTTTGCCAACAAACTTGAAAAAAATAAACTTCATTAGAAAAAAATTATAAAAATGACAAAATGTGAAATATAAAACCTAAATAGTCATATATCTATTGAAGAAATTGTAGTCAAAAACCTTTCCACAAAGAAATTTTCCGGTCCTGCTGGTTTCACTATTGAGTTCAATCAACAAGCAGTTAAAGAAAAATTCGCAGAAACTCTCTACAAAACAGAAGAAGGGGGAGTTTTTTCCAGTGTTTGTTATAAAACCAGATACAATGTCAATATGAACACCTGATGGGCCAGGCGTGGTGGCTCATGGGTATAAACCCAGCACTTTGTGAGGTCGAGGCGGTGGATCGTCTGAGGTCAGGAGTTTGAGACTGGCCTGACCAACATGGTGAAATCCCGTCTCTACTAAATACAAAAAATTAGCTGCGCATAATGGTGCATGCCTATAATCCCAGCTACTTGGGAGTCTGAGGCAAGAGAATCCCTTGAACCAGGAGGCGGAGGTTGCAGTGAGCCAAAATCACACTATGCACTCCAGCTTGGGTGACAGAGCGAGAGTCTCTCTCAAAGAAAAAAACCAACCAATCAAACAACAACAACAAAAAAACCATATGACAAAGACATCACAAAAAGAGAAAATTATACATTAATTTCTGTGCATAGCTGCAAAAATTCTTTTTTACTACCATAATTAATTGTACAATAGTGAGTGTGCAAATAAATTTTTCTTAACAACTGAAATATTGAAATAAAAGATAACATTCCATTTGACTATTCCCCACATCCTATCCCCTTCCTCTTTTCCCTATTTTTATAATTGTAGACATAAAAAAATACTTTTATATACACAAATATAGAGATATTAAATTTTAAAAACACATACATGGCTGGGTGTGGTGGCTCATGCCTGCAATCCCAGTGCTTTGGGAGTTCAAGGTCAGGAGTTCAAGACCAGCCTGGCCAAAGTGGTGAAACCCCATCTCTACTAAAAATACAAAAAAAAAAAAAAAAAAAATTAGCTAGGTGTGATAGCATGCGCCTGTAACCCCAGCCACTCGGGAGGCTGAATCAGGAGAATTGATTGAACCTGGGACATGGAGGTTGCAGTGAGCCAAGATCACGCTAGTGCACTCCAGCCTGGGGACAACAGTGAAATTCCATCTCAAATTAAAAAAAAAAAAACATACATTCTGCAATTTGCTTTTTTCTACTAAAAATCTATATACATTAATTAGCTAACTTTATTAAGGAATAATTTATATATAATAAAATTCACCGACTTTATGTGCACAATTGGATGAGTTTTAATAAATGTGTATAGTAATGTAATCACCATCATGATCACTAAATAGGACAGCTCTGACATTCCCAAAGCTTTCCCTCTTCACCCTATTCAGTCAATTCATAACCTCACCCCTCATCTGTTTTTAGTTGCTATAGTTTTACTTCCTCTAGAATTTCATTTAGAAGAAATCATACTGCATGGAGTTTTTTTAATCTTAATAATACATTACCAAATATAATTCACTTGTATATAGAAAAGATCATAGATTAAAACAATTGGTATTTATTCTAGAAATGCAAGGTTAGTTCAGCACTCAAAAATCAATAAAGGACAAACTATAAAATATTGATTTAAGATATTGAAGAGGGCACAAAAAAATGAAAAGATATTTTATGTTCATGGATTGAAAGAATCAATATTGTTAAAATATTATTACTACTGAAAGCAATCTACATATTAAACTCAATCCCTATCAAAATACCAATGATATTCTCCACGAAAATAGAAAAAATAATCCTAAAATTGACATGTATCCACACACAAAAAAATTCTTTTCTGAGTATTTGAGAATACTCAAAGCATTGCTAGTATTCTGGGTACATGGAAGGAATCACATTACTTAACTTCAATTTATATGCAAATTATAATATAGAACTACAGTAACCAAAACAGCATTGTACTGGCATGAAAACAGACACGTAGACCAATGGAACAGACTATAGAACCCACAAATAAATTCAGACATGTACAGTAAATTCATTTTTAACAAAGGTGCAAAGAGCATGCAGTGGGGAAAGAAGAGTCTCTTCAATAAATGGTGCTGGGAAAATTGGATATCCATATGTAGAAGAATGAAAACAGACTCCTATATTTTACCATATATAAAAATCAAACAAAAATGGATTAAAGACAGAAATCTAAGTTGTGAAACTATGAACCTACTAAAGGAAAACATTGGGGAAACTCTCCAGGACATTGACCTGGGCAAATATTTCTTGGATAATGCCCCACAAGCACAGGCAACCAAAGCAAAAACTGACAAATGGGATCATATCAGGTTAAAAAGCTTCTGCACAGTGAAGAAAGCAATCAACAAAGTGGGAGAAAACATTTGCAAACTATCCACCTGATAAGGGATTAATAACCAGGATACGTAAGAAGCTTAAATAGCTCAGTAGGAAAAAAATCTAATAATCACCTGTACGTTCATTGCAGCACTGTTTACAATAGCAAACACTTGGAACCAACCGAAATGCCCATCGATGATAGACTGGACAGGGAAAATGTGGCACATATACACCATGGAATACTACGCAGCCATAAAAAGCAATGAGCTCGTGTCCTTTGTAGGGACATAGATGAATCTGGAAATCATCATTCTCAGCAAACTGACACAAGAACAGAAAATCAAACACCGCATGTTCTCACTCATAGGCGGGTGTTGAGCAATGAGAACACATGGACACAGGGAGGGGAGCATCACACACT
>CAUYLG010064780.1:0-15459 GCA_963573385.1 Cacajao melanocephalus
AATATTGGTTGGCTGCTTGTTTGTTATTTTCATCTCTTATTCCTTCCTGTCTCCATTGTTAAGCACAATTATTGGCATAAAAGAGGTTTTTAATACCCATTTTTAGACTGCATTCTAGCCTGGGCAACAGAACAAGAATCCCGTTCTCTCTCCTTCTTTCTCTTCCTCTTTCTTTCTCTCTTACATTCTTTTTTTTCTTCTTTCACTCTCACTTTCTTTCCTCTCTTTTTCTTTCTTTCAAAAAAATAAAAATAAAAAAAAAAAGAAACTGAATTATCCTCCAAAGAAACTCCAAACCCAAGTTATGTTAAAATTATGTTCTACCAAACATGCAAGATATAAATAGTCTTAATCTCACACACAGTATCTCAAAGCATAAAGTGGGAGTAATATGCAACACAATTTGGTGGGCTAGCAAATTCTTAACAACATAACCTGGCAAGGACAACATAATAAATCAGATTATACCTATAACTCACTCTTGAATAGAGGTGTAAAAATTCCAAACAAAATATAAAATAAAACTAGCATTGTGATGATTTTCAGATCTACTCACAAATATGCTTATACTGTCTTTTCCTGGGCAGGTAGTAGGATTTCACTTCCCTACATACTTATGGTTTGATTTTTTAATGTAGTATTTTGGCTAATAAAATGGAAATAGAAGGGCTGTGTGCCAATTCAAATCAGATGCTTCCAGAGTCAGAATGCAAGGTCTCATGTTATATCTTTCTTTACAATACACCTCATCCCCTGCCACTTCCATATCCTCTCCAAACGGTGAAGGTGCCATCAGCCTGAGTTCCTGTTGAAGTCTTGATAGAGCAGAGACTCAATCTGACTCACAACTGACATTTAACATTATTGAGAAATAAACCTTTTTTATTATAAATTACAAAAACATAGAGGTTGTTTGTTATAGCATTATATCCCAAACCATTCTGCCTGGTGGAAGCATTGTATAAAAAATGAATTTACTTTGTGACTGAAAGAAATTTATCACAGAAACGTAATTGTTGCTTCACATTGGAAGATCAGCACATTAAGAGATTAAGAGAAAAAATATATAATCTTCTCAACAAATGAAGAGAAAGCTTTGATAAAAATAAATAAAAATGTATATAAAAGCTCTCACAAGAATATTGATAAAGACAACTTCCTTCATGAAAAATGTACACCTTTGGAAAACATGAAACCTACATTATACCTCATAGTAAATCTTGAAAGTATGCTCTTTAAGGTCAATACAAATGGCAACCATGCTATTCATCATCATTTCCAATTGGCATTGCATAGAAGACCTTAGAGCACCAAGGCAAGAAAAAGAAATAAAAAGTAGAAGGATTAGAAATATAGATAGAAAAATGTATTTACTCACAAATAAAATTTATATAATTACCGTGATAGAAAATCCAAAAGAATCAGTAAGTAAATTGTTAGAATTAATAAGATAGCCTAGGAAGACCTCTGACTATAAAATCAATTCAAAAACTACTTGGAAATCTATTCAATAGAAAGGAATGTGTAAATGTGATTTTAAAGGAGATGCCATTTACAAAAACATCAAATATACCATATACATGGACAAATCTAACAAGGTTATGTAGAAAATTATAATATAATTGGAAAGAATAGAAGAGATCTCAGTTAGTGGAGAGATATGTCTTATTCAATTATAAATATTTATGTTCAAACATTGGGAAAAAATAATTGCAAAGATTTAAATTGATTTATGAATTTAATGCAACTTATCTGAAATTTAACTCTATGTATGCGTCAATGAACAAGCAGGTTCCAAGGTAGTTTGGTGCAAAAGTAATTGTGGTTTTTACTATTACTTTCAATGGCAAAAACTGGAATTACTTTTGTACCAACATCATATATATATGGAGAGCAAAAAGTCAAAAACAGCCAAGACATTGTCAGCTATCAGGAATCATCATAAAGCTGCCTACATGTATATGCCAATGTAATATGTGACTTATTTTCCATTGCAGTTCAATGGGAAATAATAGATTTTTAAATAAATGGTGCTGAACCAATTGTTTTCCTACATTGTAAAAGATAATTTAGACCCCAACCCCACACCACACATAGCAAGATGTGTCTCTAGAAGATAATAGTAATTAAATTAAATTCAGTTGAATTTAAGACTAAAATCGGAAAGGCAAGTTTATAAAACTTTTTAGAACAATATAAGAGGGAGCAAAGTCATTACCTCAGGGTGGAGAATAAAAATCTGGAAAGTGCAAACCATAATGAAAAAGCTTCACAAATTTAATTATACGGAATTAAGAATTTAGATTAATTATAAAGAAACCAGAGAGTGAAAGAAAAGCCTACAAAAGTGAAAAAATACATTTATGACGTATATAATTCAAAAAGGATTATTATGTAGAATAGCAACTAGATTAGGAATCAGGCCCCTCCCTGGAATATTCCCTGCCCCACAGTGATTCCAATCAGACATACACAAAACACTTCCTAAAGGGTAGGGGCTTATCTTGACATTTGGGGTTGGTATCTCTTGGTTTTGGTGTTGATGCAGAAAAACTGGGGATTCATGAACAGAAACAGAATTCTTCCAAGATCCTCTTTGGGTCTGACAAGCAGAAATAGTGGGTCTATGTGAAGAATCATGCAAAGGAGTCAATTACACAAGAAGCAGCAGGAATCTGGGTAGGGCAGCAAAGAAAGAGACAGCCTTTAGGATATCAAGATGAAAGCTGACCCTGGCCCATCCTCTTCCACAGGCATCTCTTGCAAGACATGTGCATAGGTCATTAAAGGTCTCACATATGTCATTCAAGTTTTTTCCTATGTATTTATCGTACCTGTTATTGTAAATGGAAATTTCATGTTATAATTTTAATAGATTGTACTTTTTACATATGAAATATATACATCGTTTATTGTACCACTCTACTACTGAATTGCCTTTGTTTGGGGTATATTTTCACTTGATTCTTCGGGGTTTATTTAGATGTACAATCACGTTATTTGTAAATTGTAAAGGTTTATCTCCTTTTCAATATTACCTAGTTAATTGGCTTTTTTATTGCTTTTTTCAAGTTTGCAGTTAGTAATTGTGATAAAAATGAATGTTCTTTGCATTTTTTTATTTTAACGGAGACATCACTTACATTTGGGCAGGGAGAAATAAGTTTTAATTATTTTAAAGTGGTATTGATAAATTTCTATTTTAGTAAATTTTTTCAAAAACATTAAATTTATCAAATATCCTTTGGAGTCTGTGAAGGCAATCATATGAGTTTTATCCTTATGTTTATTTATTTTAAAAAAAATTAGACACAGGATCTCACTCTGTTGCCCAGGCTGGAGTGTAGTGGTCCAATCACATGTAATTGCAGTCTAGAATTCCTGGGATACTGGGATCAAGAGATCCTCCTGCCTCAGCCTCCCAAGTAACTAGGACCACAAGCATGTGCCACAACGCCAGGCTAATTTCTTTTCATTTTTGGAGATACAGGGTCACAAGATGTGGCCTGGTCTTCAACTCCTGGCCTCAAGTGATCCTCCTGCCTTGGTCTATCAAAGTGCTGGGATTACAGGTGTGAACCACTGCACTTGGTTTTTACCTTTATATAATAAATTATATAACTATATTTTTTGGTATTAACTAACCTATTTTCCTGGCCACTTATTTATGAAGTACTATTTTTTAATGTTATTCCAAAATCTGTAGGCTGATATTTTATTTAGAATCTTTGTATTAATATTCATGAGGTTTTGGTCTGTAGTTTTCTTTCTTCGTAAAATCATTTTTAGTTTTGGTACTAATGTTACACTCAGTACATACAAATATATAAATAAGAAGAATGTCAACACATTGGAATTTTCCACTCCTAAAAAGTTTCTTGCTAACATTTCTGGACCTAGTGCTTTATGGGATATGGAGCATGGACACACGTTGAACAGGAAAAAAGAGGTTTTTTTTTAAATTTTATTTTTAAACAGCTTTGTTGAGATACAATGTACATACCATAAAGTTCATCCACTTAATATGTACAATTCAATGATTTTTAGTGCACTTGCTGAGTTATGTAACCATCACAATAATCTAATAATGTAATATTTTTAATATGCCCAAAGGAAAACACAAACCAATTAGCAATCAGTCTAACTTCCCCCCAGGTCTAGGTGACTACTAATTTCTTTTCTATCTCTATAGATTTTTCTATTGGGACATTTTTAATAAAAGGTTTTATACAGCACATGGTGTTTTGTGACTAGATTCTCTCATAGCATAGCGTTTTTTGAGGTTCATCCATTTTGTAGTATGTATCAGTATTTCATTTTTTATATTGCCAAATAATATCCATTGTATGGATAGAGCATGTTTTATTTATCCATTCATCAGTCGACGGGCATTTGGGTTGTTTCTACTTTGGGCTATCACAAACAACGCTAATGTGAACATTTGTATACAAGTTTTTGTGTAGTCAAATGTTTTTATTTTTCTTGGTTATATACCTAGGCAGGTATAGAGAATCTGAAGGGCTTAGCGGAGATTCAATAGGAATTTTAGAAGTTGAGATCTTTTGGGGGAAAATTAAGAGATTGAAAAATATTTAATATCAAAAAATATTTTGAGGATACATAGAAAGATATCAAGTGGATTACCTGGATTATATAATAACTCTATATTTAACATTTTCAGCAACTCCAAAACTGTTCTCCAGAGTAGCTGCACTATCTTATATTTCTTTTAGCAATGTATAGCTCCAATTTTCCACATCCTCACCCATACTTATTATTTCTTGTCATTTTGATTGAAGGTTTTGAGTGGTATCTTATTATGATTTGCCATCTACCTAGTGACTAATGGTATTAAGCATCATTTTATGTTTATTCACAGTTTGTATATCATCTTTAAAAATATCTGTTTAAATATTTTGCCTATTTTTAATTGGATCACTTGTCTTAACAAATACTTTTAAAGTTCAAGGGTACAAGTATAGGTTTGTTACATAGGTGAACTTGTGTCATGGGGGTTTGTTGTACAGATTATTTAATCACCCAGAAATTAAGCCTAGTACTCATTAGTTATTTTTCCTGATCCTCTCCCTCCTCCCACTCTCCACCCTCCAAAAGGCTCTAGTGTGCCTTGTTCCTCTCTATGTGTCCATGTGTTCTCATCATTTAGCTCCCACTTATAAGAGAGAACATGTGGTATTTGTTAGCTTGTAAGAATATTTTATATATTCTGGATACAAGTCCCTTATCAAATATATTATTTGCAAATATTTTCTTGGTACATAGGTTATCTTTTTACTTTCTTATGAAGTTTTTTTAAAGCAAAACATTTTTAATTTTGACAAACTTCTATTTGTCAATCTCTTTTATCACTTGTGTTTTTGGTAGCATATCTAAAAAGTCATTGCCAAACCCAACACGCAGAGATTTACTCTTATATTTTCTTCTGAGTTTTATACTTTAGCTTTTATATGGAGGTCTATGATTTACTTTGAGTCAATTTTTGTGTATGATGTGATGCAGGGGTCTAAATTCATCTTTTGCATGTGGATATTCATTTGTCTCAAATATAAATTTTTGTTAAATGTTGTTAATATTTAAACTATAAGAATACATTCAAAAATATTTGGATAAATGAGCAGGGAAGAGAACCACCCTATTCACAAAAAAATGCAGAGAATAAAATCCCTATTCTGCTGATATTTATAAGATAATAGATACAATCTGGTAATCCAGAAGTAGATTTTATTTTATTTTTTCAAAACCCCAAAACTATCTATGAAAGGAAGGGATATCTGGTAATATGATTTTAAAAAATCACTTACAACATGTCTGTACAATGAAATATTCTGTAGCTACTAAGAAAAATAGCTTGTTTCCACATGCATGAATATGGAAAGGTTCCAAAATACATTAGATAACAACATTAAGTTGTAGAAATGTCTTTATATCTTGTAAACATTTGTATGATATACATAAATATAAATATATAAATATATATATATATATATATATAATACGAATGCAGGCAAATGTATAGAACATTTCTTGAAGACTATATCCAAAATGATAGTCAAGAAATTGGCAAAATGTTTGCCCTAGATGAAATAGTGGGCGGTTGGGTGGTCAAAAGAGAGATGGAAACTTACTGTTCACTCAATGCCATTTTCTACCTTGTAAGTTTTGAGCAATGCATATGTCTTACATATTTAAAACTTAATAAAGCTAATAAAACGGCTTGTTAATTTTACTAAATTTTAGTAGAAAATGTCTTTCTCAAGTTGCCTGTAAGATATTGACTGTAGAAATCTAATATATTTCCTATTAAATAATATGACTATACAAATGATTCCACAGAAGTTACCAATCCAAATTCCTTGAACATTCTAACACTGCAGCCAGAACCCACTCAGTATGAAGCAATATTCGGAAATTACCCAGAAAGAGCATATTATATAGTATTCTTCTTAAAGAGAATGTGGCACATTAGCATACATTACATTTGCTTGTTCACAAATCTCAGAACATTAAACCAAAAAACTCTCCTTGAATTTTGAGAAAGGTATAACGACATGATTCATAGGAAATTTATAGAGGCCAAGGAGTCATAAATCACATTCTTTATCAAGAAGACATTAGATAAAGGTGTTGACTTCAGTGAAGGAATGCTGTGGATGTTTGGGAGATCATTTTCTAACATTATTTTGATGTTAATATCAGAAAACAAATCACTCACTCACAAATATTATGTTTTTTACTCATCACTATCCCTTTAAGACAATGGGTCGAATAGACTCACAGATCTGACTCTATGTAGCATCCTCTGATGTTCTCAAATCAGCTTAGAGATGGTGACTAAATAGTCCTTTAACCATGGCCATTTCTTATGATACCTCTGTTACTTGAATTTGGATTCTAAAAAAGGAATCCAAATTTCTACCTGTTTATTACAGTGCCTTAGCTGCCTCAGGAGATTTAATCTGTCTGACTTACTGTACTTTGAGAACCATTCTTTGCTAGTCTGCATTTTATTTTAAAGTTTACGAAAAATAAAAATTAAAATGTCGATGTAAATGAAGCATGCTTTGCTGTAAAAGGCCAGTTGCACCTGTTTCAGACATTCTTATATTTTGTTATCAATTTGTTCTGAAGTCCAAAAATGTTCATATATCACAGAAGATACTTAAACAACAAATAGCTAATTTCTTCCAGTTGGAACCCTGACTTCCTCAGTGGCAGACTGTGGGAACATAGGCTTCTTGGTTTTAAACATGCAAATAAATTTACAAATGAAGTTACCTGTTGGTAAGTTCCATAATGGGAACAAAGAGAGGGCCTCTGTAAATATTATTCGCCCCACTGCCAGGTCTGTCCATCTAAAGGCTGTGATTGATGATGTCACCAAAACAAAGGAGAGCATTTAGTCAAATAAGCCAACTTGAAGAGACATTGAAAGGTTGGAATTATGTATGGCAGAAGACAATTATGCAAGCTACATGATTCTTTAATTAATAATGAGATCCATCACAGACTGAAGAGAAAGACTCACAGGATGGAAAGCATTGTAATTTACTTTGTGTGTGTCCATATGTGTCTGCAGTGTATATATTTTGGGATATAAATGATATACGCAGTGTGGGTGCTGTGGCATCTGAATCTATATGCTTGTTGTCTGAGATCATGACTCATTTTTACATTGGGTGGGTGGATGTCTAGAATGTACTAATTGTTTCTTAAGAGATAGAAGGCTTTGCCTGGTTCCTAAAGCCATATGGTTTTATTAGAAAAACAGTTGAATTTCACTGATGTCATGTATGTTTTCCTATTTTCAGAATACAAGTAGTTACTTTATGCTGTCCCAATTTAATTTTTTTTAAAGGTTGGATCACACCATGGAAGTACCCATACATTAATATCAATGTAAATGCATAAATAAACAAAATGCCATTTAGTGCACTTTTAAATGTTTCCAGTGATATGATTTGGCTGTGTCCCTACCCCAATCTCATCTTGAATTGTAGTTCCCATAATCCCCATGTGTCGTGGGAGGAACCTAGTGGGAGGTAATTGAATCACGAGGGTGATTACTTCCAGGCTGTTTTTGTGAGAGTGAGTGAGTTCTCACAAGGTCTGATGGTGTAAGTCAGTTAACCTTCTTCCCTTCATAAGTTACCCAGTCTTGGGTATGTCGGGTACGTCCTTATGGTAGTGTAAAAATGAACTAATACACCCTGTCTCTGGATGAACACAGGCTTCTAACTAACTAATGACATTTGTTTTCAAATTTCAGATATTTTGGAACAACACTGGTTTTCAAACTGTGTTATATGGAATACTAAGTATTCAATAGAGTTCACCCCTTCCTCTTCTCCACCCTCTTAGAAACGACAAAGTGTGGGAAGTAAGGGAAACAAGGAGACAGAACTCCAACCCAAAGAGCTGCAATTTTATTTGGGGGAAAGGGGGATTTATTTTATGGTTTTGTGTAAACAAAGATTTCTATGGCTATAAATAGTTTTAAAACCACCATTAAAAATGCATTTGAAACAAAACTAAAGTTAGTTTCTTACTTCATATTATATATGAGAAAAATTCACATAAAACATAAAACTTATACTATGAAAGCACAAGAAAAGATATTAGGAGAATTTTAAAAATAATTTTGAGTTATTAAAACAAAGCCTATACACACCCACCAACATGCTTGCATGTTGCATGCACGCACACACACACACACACACACACACACACACACATACACACACACACATATACCTTGATGGAACAGAAAAAACTTAAACTTCTATATAGCACAAAACAACATTTAAAAGTAAAAGAGAAAACTATAATAAAAATATCATAGTGGGACGAAGTATTTGCAGCATTTATAACAGACAACAGATTACAATCCATAGTAAATACAGAACTCTTAAACATGTATTCAGAAGCAAGTAACTAGATTTAAAACAACAAAGGATATTAACAAGAAATGTATTAAAGAATATAGATGGTTACTACATATAAGATGCTAAATTCACCAGTCACCAGGTAAAATGTAAATTGTATAAAACGCATTGTTTTTACCCTATTAGACTGGCAAAATATGAAAACAAACCTGCTAATGTCAAATGTCTATGAGACTGTAGAAAAACAAGCAGATTTAAGGTCTTTGTGGAGTTTTAACCGACTTTTTGGAGGACAATATGGCAATATCTTTCAACTTTTGAAATATGCATAGGGATTTATTCAGTAATTCCATTTCTAGTAATATATTTGAGAAATACTTCATGTCATTTACTTGTTTACTTGCTTATTTTTTTGTCGTGGTGCTTTTAAAACATTTCAGCAAATTATTTGACACTCCTTCCTTAAAAAGGTAAAGTGGAATTCACCTCTCGTGGAATGTTGGCTAGAATTTTTATTGATACATCATAGATGTGAGTATTTTCAGGATACATAGGATAGTCTTTTACATTCTTATCAAATCAGGGTAATTGAGATAACTGTCACCTTAAATATGTATGTTTTCTTATGTTAAGTACATTTGAATTATTCTCTTGCAGCTATTTTGAAAGGTACAATAGAGTCATATTAACTATAATCACCCTATTAATTCCCCTCCCCTTGAATGTTGGACAGATTTTGTAACTTTAACCAGGAAAATGTGACGGTAGTGATGCTAGGTGACTTTCAAGGCTAGGTCTCAGAAAGGATAGCTTCTACCTGGCTCTTGCTTTCTTGGATAGCTCATGTTGGGGAAGCCAGCTGCCATATCATGAGGACATTCAAGCTGCCCACGTTGGAAAGAGCTGAGGCTCTATGGAGAGGCCTATGCTAAGAAGAACTGAGGTCTCCCACTAACATCTTGCATCAAACTACCAACCATGTTAGTGAGCCACCTTAGGTCCTCCAGCCCCAGTCCAGTCTTCAAATGACTATAACACCTTGACTGCACCCTAATGAGAGATTCCAATCCTAAACCGCCAGCTATGCTGCTTCAAGATTTCTCACCAGCAGGAACTATGAGCTAATGAAGATTTGTCATTATCTGAGGCCACTAACTTTTAACATAATTTGTTATGTGCAAAGTGTATGGTTGAATTAATTGTGGTTAATCCATTTCATGAAACATACGCAACTGTTAAATTAATACAGCAGCTCTACATATTCTAAAATAAAAATGTCTTCAGGAAATATTAAATAATAAATCATTCAAACAATATAAATTTCATCATATTAAGATACATTTGGATAGATATAGTTTACATACACACCTACATACAGATGTCTGTAATTGCATATGTAAATGCTTTCAGAAACCTATGGAATAGAATTTTGGACTATGAAAGATAGCAAGGAGAGTTCCACCTTATGTATTTCTGTGTATTTAAAATTTTTAAATTACAAACATGTGTATGCATCCATATTTACTTTTATAATTTTATTTTTAAAAATTTAACTAATGAAAAATAAATAAAGTAGCATACTCTTCTTTGAAGGGCTTTCATTGTTGATATTAGTGAATTACCAGGTAGAAGACAAGAAAATGGGATGAGTTAAGATGCATAATTTACTTTAATAGCTTTGTGGCTGACAGGAAGCAAGTAAAATGATTGTTATAGTTTTGATTCATGGCCAGGTAGCTTTATGTCATTCTGTGGCCACAGCCTACCTGTTTGTCAAATGGGACAGTGAGTGTGGAGAGGCAAGCTGGGGAGGGAATGAGGATGACTTAGTCTGAATACACCCCTATCAGTGGACAAAGTCCAGAACCCACACCAGATGCCAGATGAATCGGAGGTCGATAGCAACATCTTCATGTACAAAGGACAGCACATTAAGGAGGGGGATGAAATAGATATCTACCTGTGGGAGCTATTGATTGGATTTAATGCTAGAGCTTTTATCCCATTATGCTGCATGTAATATGCTGAGGATTTCAGAAAAAAATAATACATGGGCTGTCCCAAGAACTATAGGTCAAAAGGGAGTGGATAATAGAATTTGAATAAAAAGGAAAAATTGATTAGCTGATAGTGATTATTGGGCAAGATTATAGAAGGCAATATTACAACGAGCAGAGTGTCACTAAATGATGCCCATTCCTTAATACAAAGCTGTCTGAATCAACCTGAAATACAAAAGATAAAGACTCAAGTGACCAAGGCAAATTTCAACTGGAATTACAAATACCACTTGGCAAAACATGACAAATAAAAGGATTCCTGAGAGTATTTATGTAAAATCTTATGTTTTTCTTTCAAAGATTTGTAGGAGGAGTTCCAGAAAATATCTTTAATTCCAGTTTATAAATTTTCGTTATTTTAATGTGTGCTTCTCTAGTCTTGGCATATTATAAATGGAATTAACTACATCACGAATGCTTTTAATCTGATTTTACTGGTGCCTAGGGCTGATGACTAGGAATCAGCATGTGTGTCATTAAAAGAAAAATAAAGTTAAATAGAAGCTAAATTACATGTCAAAATAAACACATTTATCTGTGTGCTTTATTTATTATCCCAAGTAGCAAAAGCACAGAGTCCTGACTACCTGTCTTCAAAAATAAAGTCGCTATGAAGCAGTTAGTCTGCTGCTGGAATCAAAAACTCTCACTTGATGAAAGAACTGGCAAGATTAGCCCACTATGTTATGATGTATTCCTTTGTTTGTTTATAACTCCTGGATCTTAGGCCTGGAACTAGACATTTGTGGGCCACTGCATGCATTTTTGTAAGACTATTTATATTAAGGAAATAATTGACAGTGTTTTAGTCATTCAAATCAATTGCTGAGCCATCCATTGAGCTGCCACACAGTCGATCTGAGTTGGCTCTTCAGACAAGTGAAGTATCAGCATTTACTGGGTACTATTAATTGAAAGTCCTCTCCATGAGTCTGTGATTTTGGACCGGGTGGAAGATAAAGAGTATGTGGGCTGAGAATTTTGTATGAAATAAGTAAAAAGGAGTGAGGCACTGTCCAAAATGTTAAAACTGATTCCTGAAATCCCGGGAGACTTTTTTCTCCACTTGCATTTGATTATATTTACTTTGGAATATTTCCAAATTCTGTACTATATCAATCATAAATCAATGCATCCTGAATGCTGTCTCTTCTTCCTACTGCCTACCAAATCTACTGCAAAGACCTACTGGTGACCTTGCCACCTGCAAAAAACCTGCCCTGACCACCTCTGGTTCAGGGGTTTTGGTTGACCTGTGATGACAATTCTTTTCCGAACAATTCAATGGGAAGCACCTCCCTTTTTTTTAGCCATTGCTTCTGTTGTTATTTTGGATTATTATTTAATTTATATGTGCTATCATTTAACTTTGTACATTGTTTATAACTCACGTACATAAGAAGCTTTCAGAATGCAAATGATTGTATTTTATCTTGTTTCCTTTTCTTTCTTTTTTTTTTTTTTTCCTTTATCACTCCTCTTCCCTTCCCGCGAACAAAACCTGTGCCTTCCGGGTCTATCATAGTGCCATACACTTAAAAGACTCTTACACACATTTGTCGTTTTGCAATTTGAAATTCATGATACATTCTGCCCTCAGAAATTTCAGATCTTAGTTGTGTCAGGACCACATGTACACCCCAAAAAATCTTTATTACCAATTATAGAGACAAAAGAAAGGGAAATATATGTAAGAACAAGAATATTTTTACAATACAATTTATTCTTCCCAATATCTGCACAATGAGGTGGGTATTATTGTCATTTTTACTTTATAGATAAGGAAACTGGACTGATAGATCTTAAGCAATTTGCCTAGCCATACTGATTTTAAGTGGCAGATCTGATTCAAACCCAGGTCAGTTGGATTCTATCTTCTGGACCAGTTCAACAATAAACAACATTAAAGAAGCTGCACTAATATCCCTAAAAAGCAGGGTAACCAGTGAGGGAATGGGGAGTGAGGGAAGCATGTGGAAATGGGTCATGAATTGGGAAAGGCTTCCTGGGTGAGGGAACATTGAAAGGAGCGAGAGAGCGGGAATAGAGCTCTGAAAAATAGAGGATGAAATAAGTGGCGCAAGGTAATAAAGAAAAGAAAAAGCCTTTGCCATTAAGGCTGTGGAAATATTTACAGTTGGTTTCCAATTTCCTCATATTTTCTATCTAGCCAAACAGCAATAAAGGTATGTGGAAAAAACATATATATTAAATTACTAGGTGTCAGATTTCTGATTTGATAACACTTGGTGTAAAAATAACAGTTATTATTACTCTTCATTTATCTAGCTCTGAGAGTGTACACAGCACAGTATAATAAGTAGAATTTATCAGAAGAGGGACAAGATCGGTGCCCTGAGGGCTTTTCCACTTGAGTAGAGGCTCAAGTGGAAACTGTGACACCCAAGAATCAGGGCACTGCCATCACAGAGATGTAGACTCCCGCTCTCTCAGGCTGCAGCTGAAGATACGTGGTCTTATTGTGGGTGGCGTTTTTCTTTTGTGGGAAGATATGGAAAGAGATTTTAATGTCTGTCTTCTAGACAGAGATGTTAATTGAAATCTTTTTCTAACATTATATGCCCCACATTACTACACATGAAAAAAAAGAGATCCTTTTTTTTTTTTTCTTTAAGAGCCTGCTTTGTGTCTTCTGAGCAGTGGGCAAGGTTCAGTCATGATCCAGTGAGACCGACCATCTGGGAGCAAGGGCAGATGGACAGCTGTCTTCCTCAGAGTGCCCAGGAATACGAATTTAGGCTCATAACAATTCAGGGTTCTAATTACAGAGCATACACCTGTACTAGTAAATATGTATACAAAAATACCCTGCTTACGCGCTGTCACCCAGACATCCAGAAGATAATCAAGAAATAGCGATTAAGCAAAACAAAGATAAGAAACCTAGTTTCTTCACTCAAATTTGAGCACAGAGTCTCCATCTTACCTTGTTAACTTTTACTCTGGACACAAGTTGAATAAACATGGTTTATAGTTGCCTAGCTCCCATTCAGTACTTTAGCAGCAGCAAATGAGAAGTATGGGGGAAGACATGGCAGAGAGCTGGACGACAAGGGAGGAGACAGAAATGTTGAAAACTTATAGCTAGAACTGGGGATGCGGGGGAGGCCACAGCATAAAGCAGACAACCCTGTAACTTCAGAGGTTTCTGACGGTGTCAGCACTTCTGCAAAAGGTTATAACTCAGAATTCAGTTTGTTTGTTCCAGATGCTATATGTTACATGTTATCTGTAATAAAATAATTATATCTTAATTGAAAAACAGAATTGTGATATTCCGCAAAAACAAATATGGAACCAACTACTCCATTTGAAAGAGAAAACTAAAATAATAGAAATATAAATGTGAGAATAAAGAAGTCATGGTGTAGAATAGAAGCAGCAAGTAAAATTTGGATTTAAGTTTAAATAATTGCTATTAATTATGATGAAGATTTAAGACAAACGTTATTAACAATTTCTTAAATTAGCTTGTAAATGCAAACTCTAATGATCAATTGGCAGAAAATTCAGGTTATTCCAAAGACATTATAAGAGATGTCAGAAACTAAAATCATATTCAAGTTTATTTAACACTGAATAAATATTCATTGAACCCCTGTTTTGTGTTAGAAGCTATACCAAGTGCTAAGATCTTAGTACAAAACAGTACAAACTTATAAGCATAAGCATGACATTCTACTTTTGAACTGGAAAATAAACAAATATGTAACTATATAATTTCTGCTTGTGATAAGTGCACTGAAGAATAAACCAGGGTAAGATTGTCAAGAGACAGGCAAGTGGAGGGACTGCTACTATGTTAACTATGTTATTCTTAGAAATCCTCTGTTTGAAGGTCACATTTGGACAGAGCCTATGTAAGCAATATGACCATCCAGAGGAAGAGGATTCCAGGAAAAGTGCTAGCTGAATGCAAAGGCCCTGAGGCAGGGTTGAGTTTGATGTATTTCACGAGCAGTAAGAAGCAGAATGAGAGAGGAAGAGGAGGTAGCCAACTTTGACAGCATAGCTGGTATTCCAGAGGAACAGGATCTACCATTGAATTAGATGTGGGACATAATGAAAGGAGAGCAGAATCAAGGAGAGATTTACGTATTCTCCCTACTCTCACCCTCCGCGTCACCCTGACTCCAGACACTGGGTAAATAGTGAAACTAATTGCTGTACTGAAGAAAACTAGAAAAGCACATACGTGAGGAAGTTGAGGGATTTGGTCTAGAGGGTGATTTCATGGGAGATCTGGAAGATGGATGCCTGGGATCCATCAGAGTATAGAGGATACATAAAGCTGGCAGGCTGGATATGAGAACTCAGGCAGAGGGCGTAGATGCAGAAGATGATAGTTCTAAAGACTGGCTCACAACTCATGCATTGAGAAATTAGGACAGAGAAAGCATAAAAGAGGTTTTTAATACCCATTTTTAGACTGCATTCTAGCCTGGGCAATAGAACAAGAATCCCGTTCTCTCTCC
>CAUYLG010064784.1:0-60709 GCA_963573385.1 Cacajao melanocephalus
CTTTTTGTGGAGAACGGGGTCTCGCTATATTGCCCAGGCAGGTCTCGAACTCCTGGACTCAAGCTATCCTCCCGCCTCTGCCTCCCTAAGAGCTGGGATTACAGGCGTGAGCCACAGCGCCTGGCAGGAGTTGGTTTTTAATTAGTATATTTAATATTACAAAGGTATTAAGTGAATCCATGGCATTGCCTTTCCAGGTCTGAATGTTAGTAAGTTTAGAGATGCTGTAATTTTCTTCATCTTAGAGTTCTTGTTATACCTTTCTATCTCTCCCCTCTTCTTTTATTTCTTAGCCTCACACTTTTGTATTCTATGAATTGTTCTGAGTTGCCAAATTATGTCAGTTCAGGTAAATTAAACAACACTGAATCATGCTATATCTTAGCATGACTAAGATATACGTATTTTTGACTTACAATATTTTCAACTTACTATGGGTTTATTGGTACATAAACACAATAAAAATGCTAAAATCTGTATTTATTCTACAAGTGAAAGACTTTAACTAGAAAGAATGGCATGGTCTAAGACTAGGATCACAGTGACGGCAATACTGATAACAAATTTAAAAGGAATAAAGTTCAGGCAAGGAAACCAATATGGAGGTGGCTGTAATATTCCAGTTGAGGAGAAAAATAGCTGAACTAGTTTAGCAGTCTATAGGAAGAAGAACTCTGAAATTCCCAGATTCTCCTACAGAAATGAAGCTAGAAAGAAGGCAAGATATTATGAGGAAATTTTTTAAACAATATATATACTAATTGATTAATTATCTCCAAAATGTCATTACAATGCAATTAAGAAGATTATGGTATCTTAATGATAGTTAAGTCAATTCCTTTTCTTAAATCTCTACCCTGGTCTCTGCCTTAAAAAAAAACTGGAAAGTTGTCCATTCTTGACAAGACATTTAAAAGCTACCTCTTCAATTAGTGATTTCAGAAGATAATTAATTCCATTTCTTTCACAGGATATTGTTTGCCATTTTCCCAATGCTTAAGGGTGGTGTAATCTAGTTGGAGTTTGCAGTTCCTCACCACAACTGAAAGTACACATCTAATTTGAATCAAAGTAGCCACCTTAGAAGATCTTTCAATTACTCTAAGAATACTCTAATCACTCAACAAATGTTGGGTAGTTTTGTTAGGTATTGTTTTGTTAGGTACTGAATTGTTAGATGCTGTTTTTTGGATGCTACATGACATTTTGAACATATTCAGCAAAGGCAATGCCTTTACTATTTTGATTTTTTAAATTTAATTTTATTTTTTGATCACAGCCATTACTGATACACAGTATTATTGATTTTTTTTAGACAATTACAATTAACATTAGACCTTTAATAATCGTACCAGGTATTTGGAGACCTTTTAGTATAGCACAGCCATAACTATCTGATATATCCCAATTACCTAGCACCTAGCAGCTACTCAATCATGATTTGTTGAATATTCAATTAATATTTGTTAAAAAACTCTGCTCAATCCAATTATCTGTAGGCCTACTCTATTTTATTTTTGATAATCATTCATATTCATTCATTCATTCTCTGTTTTTTTAACCATGGCTCATACCTTTTTGTAGGATGCTAAACACTGCAGATGAAATACTGGAAAGGTTCTAGAAGACGTCATTTTTCCCAGTAACAGAGTTATATTTTCAACTGGCAGAGAGAATATTAGAAGATATCCCTGATCCTGTAGAGAGTTGCTTTTGACTTTCTAAGGGTTGTCTGTTTTAATTTTGCACTTACTACTCAGGGCATGATCCTTATAGGATTTCAATGGAAAGCCTGAGACACTTACCAAGCCCTTCAAACATTTTGAATGTGAATTCCAATCTCTTCTGTTCTTGTCAAGGTCACCAATAACCCCACGTTATCCAATACAGAAAACACTTTTCCGTCCTCATCTTAACCTTTCACAGAAGCATCTGGACACAGTGACTATTTTTTCTAAGGTAGCTACTATTGGCTCAATAAACACTGATTTCCAACTACTTCACTTTTTCTTGCATCCATCATGAAGGACAAATAGCTAAATAATGAATCTCCTACTACTCAAATCAAATAGTTCCTGAATTTCAGAAAGTAAGTGGTCTGAGTTGGAATAAGAATCTGATTAGTGAAGACCACCTGCACCTGCTTTTCAAGTCTTCCTAATAGCCAGAAAGTGGCTTTGTGAAATAGTTCCAAATCTGCTGGTATTCCTGGGAAGGCTTCTGCTTTTCCAGAGAAAAAGACAAGACACACACAGTCCTGTCTCCTCCCTTCCTTCCAGCTTTAAGTAAAGATGTGACAGAGATGCTGTTTCTAAATAATTATCATCCCAGTCACACAAAAACCTTAAAAACCTATGCCATCTAGCTGTATCACTCTGTGCTCCTTCTTGTTCTATCATCAGGCAACACCTAATACTCTGCCTAGACCTCATTATTTAATGAACACAAGAAGGCCTGGTTCCTGACCCCAAATCCCATTGTATCCTTAATAAAGGATCCACCCAAATCCCTGTATGAATTTCAATTCCTTGAAATCTTCAGTTACCTTGACTTACACCGTTCTCTTTAGCTACACAATCTCATAGGCATATCCTTACCATATCAACTGCAACCTATAAAATACTTATTTTGAATATTTTTCCTCTGAGTTGCTTCTCACATCCACTCCGACCCTTCACGCTACAACTCCCTTACATACGCTCTTATTACCTTGCTATTATCTCCATCCCCTCACCATCCTATTTTTCTCATATATAAGTGCCCCCTCCAGAATTAACTAATTAACAGAGTTAACAAATAATTATGAAATCCATATACTATGAAAGGAGCAAGACTACAGAGGAAAACCAGACACAGCGCAGACTTCAAAGAACTTAGTATCATGGTAGTGCAAAGAGATACCAATTCAAGAACCAAAACCAAGAATATTTAAAAGTTGTGATAAATTTTAAAAAGTTAAGGCATTGATTAAGAGAATAATGTAGGTAGGAGGATGGGGCAGGTCAATGAAGGCTACTTCTAGCAGGTGATGTTTGAGCCAAGCCCTCAACGATGAGAAGAGTAGCTGACAGAAGAGCACGTTGCACCGAAGGGAAAAAGCGTGCAAAGGCCCCTTCTCTGTGATGTTCCCTCTGTCCCTTTCCCTTTCCTGTTCTCACTGTGCTGGTCTTCTGTCTCTCGGCCAGGCTCTTACTCGAACCATTGTACTCTTTCTTGCCCTCATCTTCTATCTTTCCTTCCTTCTTTCCCCTACAATTTCTCTCTTTCCCTTTTAGCCAGCATATAATATAGAACTAAAGATTGGTTTAATAATTTTTACACTTGATCTTTAATGATTTAATAATTTTTAAATTATTATAATCTAAATAATTAACTTATATATTAACTTTTTTTGAAAGTAGGCTGAATGTGTAATATTTTCTTTAATTGAAAATCTGCAAAATTTCATTTTGTGCCACTCAACTGATTTTCTTCCTTGTGAATCAGTGTAATTTTACTAGAATGAAAAGCAAACATGCATAATTCAGCTGATAAATAAAATAAAGTTCAACTTCACATAATTACTTTTACAATAGTTTTCTGGCATGTAAACTAAAACCAAACCTAACTTAACCAAATGTTATGGGACAGATTGTCCCTAGGCATCCATAAAAATATTAAATATTGTTTATCCTTTATATAGCTATAAATCTGTTCAAAGATTTTAAACAAGTATAATCGTAGAAAAAAACCTCACAGCTCCAAAGTGATGGCTTCTATAAAGTCCCATTAGAATGTTACATTTAGTAATATTAGTGTATAATATCTTTAAAGCATCCATACCTTGTTGTCTTCCCAATAAAGTGCAAAACATTCATCTCCAGGTTTCCACATTTTTGCATACTCCATAGGAATAGATGATTCTAGTATTTTTTCTGGCTTAATTGGCCCAGATCTTCTTTTGGGCCCACTATTGTAAAATATTTTATCATCATAGGGTATAGCTGTGATAGGTCCTGCTGGCTTAATGGGTCCTATTCGTCTTCCTTTCAGTGGCATTTCTACCTCTCCATTTGGAACACCGATGAAACTATTACTTCGAACTGGATGCTGATAATCAGTATTTACATTAAAATGTTTTTCAATTTTTACACCACTGAAAGCTTCATTATTTATTGTTCGTGATTTCCTGTCATAAAAATGATCAGGATTAGATGTTTGGTTTTCTCTTTTTCCACGTTTTTGATTATTATAATCTATAGATTCTTGAGGAAGTGGATTTTCTTTTGCATCTGCATAGGAGGGACCTTTTCCTGATCTGCTTTGCATAGAGTTATCTCTTTTTTTAAAAGCACCATCACTATGCTGAGAACCTAAAGGATACGAAGTATCTTTAGTTCTGTCGTATCTAGAATATGGTCTATCACATTTGATTCTGTCTTCGGCCCATACTTCAGATGCTGAAGAAGTACTTGGTCTTTCAGAACCTCTATTTCTAGGTAATCCACTGCCTTCTAAAACTGACTTTGAATTTTGGGAGTCTCTTTGAAAACGAGGCGGTTTTTCATTTCTTGGCTGCCTGGTATCATTTCGAGGAAGATATCTCAGTTGATTAACATCTTTTATTCCATTTTGCTCAGCATTTGATGATCTGTATTGTCCCTGATGAAGCTGCTGTGGCTGGGATTTAGGTTCTGAAAGGTAAAAGTATACCATATGCACATTAAGATGAAGACTGCATTCATAATTATTTTAAAATGCTTTAAATTATTCTGTTAATACAAAATTATCACACTACTATTTTTAAATCTTTGTCCATTTTCCTACCTTATTATCTTACTCCTTCTCTGCTTCCTTGGGAGTCCTGTATTTCTAATGTACAGTTTTCTTAGTCAGCAATATTAATAAAGTAAAGCAGTAAAATGGACCACAGAAAAATGATGGATAATCTAAATTCTTATAATACAGCTGCCTACATATGCTATTCTGGTAAATCATTTCCTAAAACATTAATGAGGTCGGGTGTGGTGGCTCATGCTTGTAATCCCAGCACTTTGGGAGGCCGAGGTGGGAGGATCACCTGAGGTCAGGAGACTGAGACCAACCTGGCTAACATGGTGAAACCCTGACTCTACTAAAAATACAAAAAATTAGCTGGGTGTGGTGGCATGCACCTGTAGTCCCAGCTACTCAGGAGGCTGAGGCAGGACAATCACTTGAACCCAGTAGGCAGAGGTTGCAGTAAGCCAAGATCCCGCCACCACACTCCTGCCTGAGTAACAGAGAGAGACTCAATCTCAAAAACAAACAAACAAACAAAATTAATGAAACAGAACTGCAAACTGCTAATTCAGAAACTACTATGAAACTGCACAAGCACAACCTTGTTCAACTCTTTCTGAATGCCACTCTAATTTAGAAATATATAGCTATTATCAATCATGTTCTAGCCTTTGCAAACATGTTTCTTTTCAAATCTTTCTGGATCTAGAATTGCTAAGTGTTTATGTTACAAACAGATATCCTACTATAAAAAAAGAGTAAGAGTTAATTTTCTTGATCTGTCAGAGTAATTAAGAAAGAGTAGGTACTATTTGGAAATACAGAAAAAAGTGTCAAAAGTGGAAATACTGAAAAAGTGTCAGAAACAGTACTAAGCATAATACTGCATATACTGTACAAGCAGTGACATGATAAACATATATAGAAAATTTTTAATGGCTGAATTTCACAGTGATTTTTATTGATTCAATTTGTACCATGTCATTTATACTTTCTTCCTCCATCATTTCAGTCACATGTCTATAACATTATTACCAAACATATTAATTCGTCTTTTTAAATGTCTTGTTTGTCTCATCATATATCATAATCAACACGCAACTCTAATTACTCTTATATTTCCCCAGGGTCATAACATTTCCAAAGAGAGCCTCTACTGATATCTTGGGTGAGACTGTTCCCACAGATGCAAGGAAATTAAATGCAAGAAAATTAACTTCTTTGGCCTACAGATACGAAATGACTCTAGCATCCCCAGGTACTCTGACTATCAAAACTGTCCCCAAACATTCCCAAACAGCCACTGACGCCAAAAGGTATCTGGTAAATTGTTTAAAACAACAGGAGTAAAGGTTTAAAGGTTACTGAGTGACAAAACAGGTAACCAATTAAAGATCAAGACGCAAAGTGGTCAGGCCAGGCATGGTAGCTCACACCTGTAATCCCAGCACTTTGGGAGGCTGAGGCGGGTGTATCACTTGAGGCCAGGAGTTTGAGACCAGCCAGGACAATGTGACGAAACCTTGTCTCTACTAAAAATACAAAAGTTAGCTGGGTGTAGTGGTGCACACCTGTAATCCCAGTTACTCTAGAAGCTGAGGCAGGGGAATCACTTTAACCTGGGAGGTGGAGGTTGCAGTGAGATGAGACCATGCCACTGCACTCCAGCCTGGCTGACAGAGCAAGACTCTGTCTCAAAAAAAAAAAGAGAGACTCAAAGTGGTCCAAAAAACCCCTTCTCAGCAGAACCAATGGAAGCTAGAAGCCAAAGGGTTTAGATACCTTAAAATTATAGGAGATTTTCTAAGGAAAAAAATTAATCCAGTCAAACCACCCCTTAATCGTGACAAAGAATAAAGATTTTTCTAAGACACAAGATTTCAAAAATTAGCCAAGGCCATAAGAGATATCTTAAAAAAAAAATAAAAACACTTTCCCCCAAGAATATCTGCCTTATAAACTTAACACAAATGTCTTATTTTAACAAATGTAGTCAATATTAAATTTTTCTTTAGAGAGAAGAAAAATGGTCACTTTTAGTTTCTGCTGGCATTGTTTACTGTCCAGGAGTAAAGACGCCGGGAAGAACAGCAGTGACCATAATCAGGACACAAACGAGCACTTTCATTCAGCAGAAGGCATGTATTGGCTTTTGTTCCAGACATTATTGGAGAATAAAAGCAGAAGTTGCCTCTTGTTGATTATCTGCTATGTATCAGGTAGCCCACACTAGCACTTTATATACATTATCAATAGTCCCCTACGTAGTTTTATGATACAGGTGTTATGAGGCTTAACAGAGAGAGGTAAAGTAAGGTCCCTTGTATAGTACATTGAATAAGTAACTGTTTAGGGATCAACTTTTCTTAAATTATTCCAGTTAGGGCCACCAATATCTATGATAATCAGGAGGTACAGAAAAAAATAAGATACCACGAAAGTAATAAGTATCCTGGACTACAGATGAAGGCTGAATAACGATGTAGTACACAGAATGAAAGTTCAATCAGGCTTGGCAGGTGTGGCAGAATTTGATTTCAATTCTTCTAAAAGGAAAATATGAAAAATTTCCTAAACTACAATTTAGAATTAAGGGGTATTTCCATACACACATATAGTTTAAAAGTAAAGAGATGAAGGAAGATGTACTATGCTAAGAAAAAAAAAGAATTAAGGGGTACTATGGGTCTACGGAACTATATTGGAGAAGTATATTAATAGGAAAATGTAAAATTTCTTCATTTCCTTCCAGATCCAAACTACTTAAAGAATTTCTGATTTTTTTATTATTGTTTTTACTAACATTTAACACTTTCATCTATGTAGGCAAATACTCTTATATCAAAAGTACTATCTCAGAAAAGAGAATGACAAATTCCTGAACAGCTCATTATTTAACAAATAAACAAGCTTAGGAAACTTCTGATAGTAAAGAGGAAACATCATTCCACTTAGAACTTAAAATATTATTTTCAGTTACTGAATTGATGATGATATACATTAGACTACAGAATAAAAGAAGTAACTTTGTTAATAATGAACATACCTCATTTCCATTACTATGCTGAGATAATACAGTAAGAGTAAAATGTATAAATAAAATTATTTTTTAAAAATAAGAATTCCTGGCCAGGCACGGTGGCTCACGCCTGTAATCCCGGCACTTTGGGAGGCTGAGGCGGGTGGATTACCTGAGGTCAGAAGTTCGAGACCATCCTGGTCAACATGGTGAAACGCCAACTCTACTAAAAATGCAAAAATTAGTCAGGCTTGGTGGAGTGGCCCTGTAATCCCAGCTACTTGAGAGGCTGAAGGGGAGAACTGCTTGAACCCGGGAGGTGGAGGCTGCAGTGAGCCAAGATGGGGCCACTGCACTCCAGCCTGGATGACAGAGCGAGACCCCGTTTCAAAAAAAAAAAAAAGTGTTTTTTTGAGACAGGAACCCGCTGTCGCCCAGGCTGGAGTGCAGTGACATGATCTCGGCTCACTGTAACTTCTGCCTCCCCGGCTCAAGTGATTCTCCTGCCTCTGCCTCCCGAGTAGCTGGGATTATAAGCTCCCACGACCATGCCCAGGTAATTTTTGTATTTTTAGTAGAGACGGGGTTTTACCACGTTGGCCAGGCGGGTCCCGAACTCCTGACCTCGTGATCCACCCACCTCAGCCTCCCAAAGTGCTGGGATTACAGGTGTGAGCTGCTGTTCCTGGCCGAAAATTGTGTTTTTAAAATAAGTTAGTTTTCATATATATCCATTTCATTCAAAATGAAATAATAGCTAAGAAGTCATTCTTGGATTTCTAATCATTCTTGGATTCATCGTCCAATCATTCTTGGATTTCCTTAAGCCCAATACCTTTTACGTTAGTTAAATCATAAAGTCATACATAAAGTAAGTGTTTTCAAAGTGGGCTCATCTATGAAACACATAACAAATACACTCAATTACTAAACTGTGGGAGAGGCAATATATTTTTCCTTCTTTTTTTCTTTTTTTTTTTTTTTTTTTTGAGATGGAGTCTCACTCTGTCACCCAGGCCGGAGTGCAGTGTCGAGATCTCGGCTCACTGTGCAGGTTCAAGTGATTCTCTGCCTCAGCCTCCCAAGTAGCTGTGATTACAGGCACAGGCCACTAAGCCTGGCTAATTTTTGTATTTTTAGTAGAGACGGGGTTTCACCATGTTGGCCAGGCTGGTCTCAAACTCCTGACCGCAAGTGATCCACCCACCTCGACCTCCCTAAATGCTGGGATTACTGTGAGCTACCTGCTCTGCCAGAAAAGCAATTTTAAATAAACTAAGGAATATACTCCAAATCAACTGCAAAGACAGCTCATTGGTTACCCAGTCAGAATCTGATTGTTCTCCTGTACCCTTTTTGAGGCAGCATCATGACTCTAAACCACATTAGATACCAATGAGCAGCACAGGTCAAGTCTGCAATCACTCTAATAAATACACTAAGATATTCTTCTGTACAGGCAGCAAGCTAAAATGCATCACCTTTTTTTTTTAAATCGCCCCGAAGGAAAAGGTGAAAACAAAAGCACAAGTAGAAATGAGTAACATTTAACATTAAATAGCAGAAAATATAAAAGATTGGCAAAAAAAAAAAAAATGATAGAAAAATGTATTATAGGCCTGGTGCGGTGCCTCACACCTGTAATCCCAGCACTTTGGGAGGCCAAGTCAGGTGGATCACTTGAGATCTGGAGTTTGAGACTAGCCTGACCAACATGGTAAAACCTCATCTCTATTAAAAACAGAAAACTTAGCTGGGCATAGTGGTGAGCACCTGTAGTCCCACCTACTCGGGAGGCTGAGGCAGGAGAATTACTTGAACCTGGGAGGCGAAGGCTGCAGTGAACAGAAATGGCGCCACTGCATTCCAGCCTGGGTGACAGAGAAAGACTCCGTCTCAAAAAACAAAAAGAAAAAGAAAGAAAAATGTATTACAAAATAGACAAAACTGTGAAAGATCTAAAAGATCAAAAGATCAAGGTGGGGAAACCTCATATGAGAAAACTAATCAAAGAATGCTACATAAGTTTAGTATGATTTGAGAGAAAACATTCCCATTATTACCAGATTATGATTTTCAAAATGTATGTTTGCAAGATAATTAACTACAACGTTTTACATCACCATGATTTGAAATGCAAGAATAATTAATAATAAACTTATTGTCACAAATTATTTTAGTCTGTATATAAGGATGTACTAAATTAATCAGACATCTTAAAATATTAATACTTTTTCACAGAATATTCACTTCTCCAGCAGCAGTTGCACCTGCATTTTATAGTAGAAAACCAGGTCAAATATGTTTCCCAAGACTAATCCTCATTTTATTCTGAGACACCTACCTGAAGAAACGCCTTAATATTTGTTAAGATCTTACTATATGCCTGAACCTTTGTTAAAGGTCTTTTGCCTACATCATTTCATGTCATACCCACAACCATCCTAAAAGGGCTGTATTATCATCTTTATTTTCCAAGTGAAGAAACAAAGTAATGTGCCTCAACTAAAGGCTTGTGCTAGAAAATGCTGAAGCCAGAATTAAACTGAAATCTAACTGAAGCTAAAACTCATGATTTTTCCATTATGCCAAGCTGCCCACCCAGAGAAAAATAAACCAGAATGTAACCAACATGTTAGCTTATCACTTTTATCTGTTCATTTCTGGTGAAATGTAGAAATCACAAAGGCTCTTTCACAATCCCTGATGGGGCTGAAAAATACATTTGGATGCTAGGACTGCCAGAATCCTCACCTAAAATTAATAATCCCTTCCCATTAATGCTGAAAAACCTAAACCTCTATTGAAAATTGAACTGGTATTTAGAGTTCACAAATTGGCACTTAGAGACAGCATAAGAGAGACAACATAGGTTTTTATCATAGGTGTGCCACTTAGTAGTTCTGTAACCTTAGGCAAAATATTTAACTTTTCTGAGTCTCATTTTTAAGATGGGGGTAATAATAGGGCATACCTCGGAGGATTAACTAAACATATGTAAAGTACTTAGAAGAGTATCTGGCTTTAATAAGCACCCAATAAATGTTAGCTGTTATTATTAGCATTAAAATTAAGCAAATAAAGTTAATTGATGACACATTAGGAAAAACCAAAAATCAGAAAATAAGGTGCTTCCCTATTTACACATTCCCACTACCACCAAATCCCATTTTTAGTCAGAATTTTTACCTTACTTTAGTTTTTTTTTTGTTTTTATTTGATTCTTAATGGAAACGGGGCAGGAAGAATGCTTTAATAAAAACTTCTTTATTATATTATAAAAATCATATTACAGAAAAAATTGAGACATATCAGAAAATCAAAATCATACTCTAGTACTGTTTTTCACTTAAAACACAGTATATCTATAAACGTTCCCCATATAAAAATCTTCTCTACATTCTTTAATTTTTTCTATGTTAAAATCACTAAGAAATATTTAAAAAGTAAAAAAAAAATTACCCTTAATCCTATCAATAGAAAACTGTATAGAAGAAAGTTCCACCTTCTGCCTATACAATCCCGCTTCCAGATATAGTCATTATTCAGTTTCAGAGGTTATCTTTTTTTATATAATTCATACACCTTCTTTAATAACAACAAAAAAATACACTCATGCTACATCTCATGGGCTGCAATTCAGTTTTTCAATGAACACTATCTCACGGGCATCTTTATAGTTTAGTGAGTGCAGGTATCTCATTCATTTCAGTATTACATTTTTTTAAGGCTGCTTTAAATATTTTTACATAGTTATCACATTGAGAGTAGGGTCTGAGTTTTACTCAGCATTGTTTTCTCCAGTACTTAGCTACTAGAGAACCAGGCAAATAGGTGTCACTCAGTAAATATTTGCTGAAAGAATTACTGAAAACACTAGGAATGAAATAAGTCTCCAAGTTCAAATCGCTACCTGTTTAACACCATTACCTGGGCTTAGCTAAGGGTGCAATATTGAAATAGAAAATGCACTCTTCTATTTTTCCTTCAGAGAAGTTTGCATCAAAGCACACTAAGGTAGATTTAGACTGAGTTCAAATGATCACAGAAAAAGACTGCACAACACACACAAAAATAAGCTTATAAAAGCCATCTCTGATTTGCACTAGAGAACACTGAGCTTGAGACCAAATAAACTGCTTCTCCAGTTCTGCAGTAATGCACCTTTGACAAAGTCACTGAGAACTCCAGTTTTCTCATTTGTAAAATGTGAGAAATGATTCTTATCACAGCATTATGGTAATTATTGAGTTTGAAAACATATATAAAACTGCTTTCTCCTGGGTCCATATAAGGTGTTTGGAATTAGACTGACTACTGGAATTAAATTCCAGTCCTACCACTGAGCAGCTGTGTGTGACCTTGTAAAATTGGGATGATGCTACTTAACTCTTTTCTTCACTTAGTTACTCATCATAGTTACTAACCATCGACTGCTCGTGGTGCGGTCAACACTTTCCTAGTCACTCTGTATGAAAGTAGTAGGTAAGACCCATTTCCCTCTATCCTATGGAGCTTATTACAACAGGCAGAGGCAGACAACAAATAAATAGGTAAAAAGAACAAATAATGTAGCTTAAAGCTGTAATAAAATGTATGAAAGAAAGAAACAGACTTATGAAAAAACTAGTACAGATTACACCGATACAGAGGTAAAACTTCTCTGAAGAAATGATGTTTAGGTGAGCCCTGATGAGAAGAAATATGATGAAAGTAGGAAAGAGTCATACAAGAGGAGAGAATAACACATACAAAGATCCTGGGCTAGAAACTTGTTTAAATTCTAAGTAAAGTCATAATAACATTAATTATTAATTTCAAAGGAAAAATTACTGTATATTCCAATATCATAAAGTTGATGTCCATTATGCTAAATAAAAACACCAAATCTCAGAAAAAATTATCACAAGAATTAACATTAGTTTTAATCTGGCATGGAATTTTTCTTTCAATTATAATTTGCATAATTATTCAAATATATACAGTTATTTTCCTGTTCTCATTAAAATCTTTATAGATATGACACATGTTATACTGAAGACTAAGCTCAAAACAAATATATTTATGATGCTCAATGTTAAAAGAACTAATTTTTTGGTACGTCAAAGACCCTTAAAAAAAAAAACAGAAAAAAGCCAATTTTTTAAAAAATTAGCATAAAGCAGAAGACTATTGCTGTTATAAATGAACAAATCATGAGATTCTGAGAAACAGTGCAACATACACCAACAATACAACCACAAAGATTGCCCTGTTTAGCCCCATGTAAAGCCCAAGCTACAAAATACAAATACAAAAAAGAAAAAAAATTCTAGTTTAGTAAAATTTCTCACATAATTAAAAAACCAAATGAGCTTACCTCAGGGTGCAGTTGTAACATCCCATTTCACAGAAAAGGAAGCTGAAGAGGCTTGACTAGGTCACACAACTAGTGAGTAGAGCTGGGATTAACTGAGTAGATTCCAGATCCCACTATTAACCTCCCTCTTAAACCTCAACAAAGCTACCATTACACTGCTAGAATTAAATCATTAATAACCATGAATTATTTTCAGTATTTCATCATGAAACTAAGATAGGATTACTATAAAAATATTTTTCTTCCAGGGCTAAAAAAGCACTAATGGACAAATTGATTCATTAAATGAAAATACACGTGTTTGAGCAATTTAGCTACTTGGGTAAAGTCAGATAAGGCTCTCTTGTTGATAAACAAGTATTTATACATGAGGCACTATACTTGTGGGTCAAAAACCATGTAGAAGTAACAGCTTTATGTTATTTTTGCTTTGGTTAAAATATTAATATACAATCTATTTCTTTATCTGTCAAATGGAAATAATATATATTTTTCATTTGCAGATGATAAAATGAATTAATAGTATGCAAAGCACCTCGCATAGTCCCTGGCACATAGCAGATGTTCAATAAATGACATTATTTTATTTTATGGTTAATAAATGTTTAAATGAATAGACAATTAATTGAGGAGAAAGAAAATAATGGCAAAAATTAAAAAGAGGCTCCTGTGTTCTAGTATTCTGAGAAAAGCTATATCCATCTTCTACAGATCCAAGTACCAAAAAAAGTAATGATACAATCATATGCAAGTAAATTAAACAAACTGATTTAAAACAATATAGATTGAATATGCAAACTCTACAACAGAGGAAATTTGTTCAGTTCGCTAATGGTGAATTATATTAGATATAACATCTAATATTTCAAAAATTCAGAGCAGACTATATTAGGATCATTCAAATTTAAGAATGCCCCTAATAATATTCTAATAAAACTGTGGGCTAAAAGTAACTCACAGAACCTACACAGTCTCTTTTCATGATATTTTATAGAGACTAATTCTGAAAAATTAGGTCCTTTGGGTTTGGCTTTTAGTAAAGTCTGGAGATGTTTGTAGCTTAGTGCTAGATACATTATTAGTCTAAGAAAACATCCATGTATATAATGCATTAAGCATAATTTAAGGCTCACAAAAGATATAGCCTAGAAATGACACATACCTAGGCAATTAAATATGACACTGAAGTTATTAACTACCTTTTTAAATGTATTTACAAAGTTGAAATACTATAGTGACTTAAAAAGCAACATACCAATGACAGCACAAAGTTTTTTTTTCACTTACCAGTTTTTTTTAAATCACAATTCTAGATGAGGCCAATTTTTAGGGATTTTTCCCCAATACTACCATTATATAACAAACCACTACTGAAACTTAGTGGCATAAAAGAACATTCACTTTATTATGCTCACAGATCCTGTGGACCAGGAATTCAGAAAAGGCACAGTGGGGACAGCGTGTCTCTGTAGATGCAGAGCCTCCAGTGTTAAGATGCACAGCTTGCGAGGGGCTCAACAGCCAGTACCAGAATTACATAAAGATTCACATATCACACAGGTCCACAGCCAGAGCTGAGACCATTTAAAGACTAGAACTGAGGACTGGAGGCAGCCTCTCCACGAAGCTTTGGTGCCTTACTGCATGGCTGTCTAAGAGGAGGCAGCACTGTAGTATATTTTCACTTCCCACCTGGTACTGTGCCTACCATCTTAAAATAACTGCCTGGCCTTGTTACTCTGAAGTGTCAGGCTGTCAGAATGCAGGTAAATCCAGAGACTGCAATGTCCTAACAACACAAACCAGAATATTTTAAACTTACTGTAGTGAAAGACCAGGGTTTTTGTTTTAGTTGCTGGTTCTGGTTTTAATTTCCAATCAGCTTCTGACTGTTGCTTTTGTAAAATGCAGTAACAAATGTTTAGGTACTGTCAAATTGATAAGGTGGTTTCTAAACACTCTCAATTTCAGCACTTAATTTGTACTTGTTTGTTGACTAGCCACTAAGTGCTCTGGCATAGACTATTAACTATTAAAGGTAACAAGTTGTCCACAAATAGAATTGAAAATAATCAATTCAAGTTAAGCTTAAAGTACTATCTAGAAATTCAGAGTACATTTGTACTTCAAAAAGAATGGAATGGTAAAAAGGAATCAGGTGTATAGGAAGAAAAAGTCAAGGGCTGGGAAGCCTGTACAGATGGCTAGGAATAGAAAGAAAGTGATAGGTTGTGGGTAGATAGCTACACATTCCTTCTTTCTGCTGTACTGGCAGTTGATGACTGCCATACACATAGCAACCATTTATTCCTGGTTTCCAAACAGGCACTCTACCATAGATTTCCATCAATATGTAGTAATGCTGTTTGATGCAATTAGATAAAAATATACATAATAGACAATACATGAATGATTCTTTCTTGAGGAAATCTTTCACAATAACATCTAGCCTAATATATACATATTCTCTCTCATCTTGACCTAGTTTCGTTCCTTTCTAATTAAGCTATTACCATTATATTACATTTCCTTTATAAGGTCCCTATTCTTCAGTCTTCAAAGTTCAAGATGTAAATCTACAAGGCATACTATCCAAAGTGACCTGAAACTTGAATAAAAGAAAACCAAGCAAAAACAAAGCCAAAAAGACACCTATGAACTATCAAAGACCTGCAACTTGATGTGAAGTACCCATCAACCATTAATGTTATCCTTATATCGGCTACTATCTAAGCAGTTTATGTCTACATATTATGCTGTATTTGAAATTATGTAGTCCTATTAACAGATATAAATACTAATTTTCACAAAATCCACAGAAAAAAGAGTAATGGAACACCATAAAAACAATATATATAGTGTAGTCTGAATTTTATTCTACCAATGAGAAGAGTCAATGGAGCATGTTTTAAGCCAGCAGGTAGTGAGATCAAATTTGTGTGTTGAAAGGTCACTGACCACAATATGGAGAATGGGGTGATAAGGTTCTGCAAAAAAACAGTGAAAGGCTGATGAAGGCCTGAAGTAGGGCAGTGGAGGTGGAGCTGATACATGACGAGTGCAGGGTGTTGTGTCTGCTGCTGCTGCTGACACCAAGCACTATGCTTAGCACTTTATATAGATTATCTAATTTGATCTTCCCAACAACTCTATAGCCCTACAATAGGTTCTGTCACTATTTCTCCATTTCCTGATGAGAAAATTAAGGTTAATAGTTCTATATCTTGCCCAAAGACGTACAACTAATATGTAAGAGTTGTGAGTTTAGTGGTGGAGTTAGTTGTATGTATCTGCTCCAGTACTCTGTCCTTTTCATTTGGTAACAGAAAACAATGCAATCCAACCTCACTTTTATCAGAATATTAATAAAAATGTCAACTAGAATTATGTTTTATTCCAATTTAAAGATATAACAACAAAAAGTTAATGCTGAGAAAAATTTCTAAGAAAAGTAAATGTGATAATCAATTCTGATGAAATTTTTAAAAATCAGAATATATTTTTTTTCCAACCAGTCTGACACATTACTGTACAGAATCTGATATGACATAACAAGTCCATCCAAGCCAAGGCTTCATCTGCTAAATTCTGACTTCTAGGGGTACTATAAAACTAAACAAAATCCTCAGACAGCTTATGCTGATACAAAACAGCAGCAAGAAAGGTTTGATTATGCAACTATATTAGAAAAGCAAACTTTTTAAATCCTAAATAGACATACCACTGAATCACAATTACTTCTTTGTAATGTCAATTTGAGTCTATAACAGACCCAAATAATGATGCTGGTAATATGAACATAAATAAGATCTTAACTCTCTTCATTAGCTGTCCATGACGCATTTAAACATTATGAAGATGTTATCCTAAAACCTTTGTAGATTTATCTTAGAAAAATGTCCAACATTTTCTCCCATCAATGAAGAATTAATTTTAGAACAAGAGATTTAATCAAATTTTCCACCAAAGTGGAGATTCAACTTTACAAAAGTAAAATTTACTCTGGGCTTTAACTCCAATTAAAAATGAACGCTATCGGCCAAGTGTGGTGGCTCATGCCTATAATCCCAGCATTTTGGGAGGCCGAGGCAGGCAGATCACAAGGTCAGGCATTTGAGACCAGCCTGGCCAACACGGTGAAACCCTATCTCTACTAAAAATACAAAAATTATCCAGGCAGTGGTGGGTGCCTGTAATCTCAGCTACTTAGGATGCTGAGGCAGGAGAATTGCTTGAACCTGGAGGCAGAGGTTGCAGTGAGCCGAGGTTGGGCCACTGCATTCCAGCCTGGGCAACAGAGCAAGACTCCCTCTTAAAAAAAAGAAAAAAAATATTACCTTAAAATGAGCTGAAAAACAATTCAGTAGCTTGCCTCAACTGTTTTTTGTTTGTTTTACAATATACTGCTCACCTAAGAATACTGGCACTTAAGTAGTGTGAGCAAGTCAACAAGAGAAAGTAACACAATGACACCTGCTAAAGATACCAGAGGGCAACCAACACACAGCTTTTCCATCAATCCCATTATCTTCATTGTACCAGGAAGACAGAACCAAAAGAATATAAGAAATAGCTACAAGCATGATAATCTTTCATGTGTGTGTGGGTGCGTGTGTGTGCATGCATGTGTGTGTGCATGTGTGTGTTTGTGCGTGTATCACTTTATTGTCTATTTGTACTTATGTGTGTTATCATGAATCCCTTCTGTGTGATGCCAACATCATCAAAGAGAGTTTAAGGTCAGAAAAGCTGATAGTAATGGTGCAATCAGCTCCTGGTAAGGTAAATCTTCAAAACGACAAAATAGCAAACCAAATAGTGTTTTCAAGTCTGCCTGATTAAAGTATTTAGTAGCCATTCAAAACAACTAGTAGGTCTTATTTTGGCAATAAAACTTTGAAATAAAAGACTAAATGTTATTACACGTTACGATTATACCAGATCAAATCTGATTACTGTTTTCAAAATAACTTCTGCTAAGCACTTATATTTTGTTCAGTATTATTTGGTTTTTCATTAAGTAAATGATGAAATCCTTTGAAAATAAGCATTCCTACGTCCCTTTAGTTTATGGTTTCTTCTGTAAACTAGACAGTGAGCTTCTTTGTGACAAGAGCTACAAAATCAATCTACTTCCCTGAGTCTTCTGAATGAGGTATTTCAAACACTAAATAAAATACTGCATTTATTGAATGAATAATTCCCTACAACACATACAACTATTGTCTGTTTTCAATCTCAATCCCATCTTACTCTATTTTCCATTGTGCAGACAAAATTTTTTCTTAAAGCACCAAAATAAACCTCATGGCTCTTATGCCAAAAACCCTTTCATGCCTTTGTATAACATTTGGACAGAATTAAAACTCCTTAGGATAAAATCCTTGTGATCTGGCTCTAGCCTACCAATTCTATCTCTCTCCTCACAGCACTGCCTCTACCACATGCTCTGAGGCACATGGAACTAGTGCTCTGATGCCTCCACGCCTGTACACATAGTGCACCCTCTACTTGGACTGCCCCAACACTTCTCCTCAGTCTTGGCTAGATGCCATCTCCCTAAGAAGCCTTCTGCCCATTCCCTGAATCAGTCAGTGTGTCCTCCCCACATGGTACATCTAGGAGAGATTAATAATGTTGCCTCCCAGGTGTAGTATGATGGGTCCCCCAAAAGGATACTAAACCTTGAAGGCCAGACTATAAGCCAGGGCCATGCAGCTCATTCAAGGAGCAGGTGTCCCTGAGAACCCAAACATAAATTTTCCAAATTTTATGCTGTGTTTTCCTTTTAAAACTGAATGTCTTTAACAGCACCAAAGTCACCTTTTGAATGCTTTGCTGCTTATAAATTTCTTCTGCCAGATACCCTAAATCATCTTTCTCAAGTTTAAAGTTCCACAAATCTCTAGGGCAGAGGCAAAATGCTGCCAGTCTCTTTGCTGAAATGTAACAAAAGTTATCTTTGATCCAGTTCTCAACAAGTTCCTCATCTCCATCTGAGATCACCTCAGCTTGGATTTCATGTCCATATAATTATCAGCATTTTCTTCAAAGCCATTCAACAAGTCTCTAGGGAGTTCCAAACTTTTCTACATTTTTCTGTCTTCTTCTAAGCCTTCCAAACCTTTCCAACCTCGCCTGTTACCCAGATCCAAAGTTGCTTCCACATTTTCGGGTATCTTTTCAGTAGCACCCCACTTTACTAGAACCAATTTACTTTATTAGTTTGTTTTTATGCTGCTGATAAAGAAATACCTGAGACTGGGTAATTTACACAGGAAAAGGGGTTTATTGGACTTACAGTTTCATGTGACTGGGGAAGCCTCACAATCACGACAGAAGGCAAGGAGGAATAAGTCACATCTTACATGGATGGCAGCAGTTAAAGAGAGAACTTGCTCAGGGACATTCCACTTTATAAAGCCATCAGATCTCATTAGACTTACACTATCATGAGAACAGCATGGGAAAGACCTGCCCTCATGATTCAATTACCTCCCACTGGGTCCCTCCCACAACATGTGGGAATTCAAGATGAGATTTGGGTAGGGACACAGCCAAACCTTATCAACTTCTATACTGTCTCCTAAATCATGAGGTTATGAGGTTATGGGAAAACACAACATAAAAGTCTGGAAAATTTACAGCCTGACAATGTGATAGGAAAGAAAATCCCATTTTCTGAGAAGAAATCCAAGTTGGCTAAAGAAATTTGCATAAGTAACAAGGAGCTGAATGTTAATCCCCAACACAATGGGAAAAATGTCTTCAGGGCATGCCAGAAATCTTCATGGAGACCCTCCCATCACAAGCCCGGAGGCATAGTGGAAAAAATGGTTTCACAAGATGGGCCCAGGATCTCTATGCTGTGTGCAGCCTAGGAACTTGGTGCCCTGCATCCCAGCCACTCCAGCCGTTGCTGAAAGGGACCAACATAGAGCTGGGGCCGTGGCTGCAGACAGTGCAAGCCCCAAGCCTTGGCAGTTTCCACATGATGTTGAGCCTATGAGTGCAAAGAAGTCAAGAAGTGGGGAATGGGAACCTCCACCTGGATTTCAGAGGATATACAAAAACGCCTGAATGCCCAGGCAGAAGTTTGCTGCAGGGGCAGGGCCCTCACAGAGAACCTCTGATAGGGCAGTGCAGAATGGAAATTTGGAGTCAGAGTCCCTACACAGAGTTCCTACTGGGGCACTGCCTAGTGGAGCTATGAGAAGATGGCCATCATCCTCCAGACCCTAGAATGGCAGATCCACCAACAGCTTGCTCCATGCACCTGGAAAAGCCACAGACACTCATCACCAGCCTATGAAAGCAGCTCGGAGGGAGGCTGTACCTTGCAAACCAACAGAGGCAGACCGGCCCAAGACCATGGGAGCTCTCTTCATTTATCAGCATGACCTGGATGTGAGACATGGAGTCAAAGAGGATCATTTTGGAGCTCTAAGATTTGATTGCCTCCCTGGTCATCTAGTGGTAGGGGAAAAAAAAAAAGATTTGATCACCCCACTGGCTTTTGGACTTGCATGGAGCCTGCAGCCCTTTTGTTTGGCTGATTTCTCCCATTTGGAATGGCTGTATTTACCCAATGCCTGTACCCCCACTGTATCTAGGAAGTAACTAACTTGCTTTTGATTTTATAGGCTCTTAGGCAGAAGAGACTTTCAACTGTGGACTTTTAAGTTAATGCTGAAATGAGTTAAGACTTTGGGGAACTGTTACAAAGGCATGATTGGTTTTGAAATGTGAGGACATGATATTTGGGAGGGGCCGGGGTGGAATGATGGTTTGGCTGTGTTCCCACCGAAATCTCATCTTGAATTCCCATATGTTGTGGGAGGGAGCCGGTGGGAGGTAATTAAATCATGGGGGCAGATCTTTTGTGCTGTTCTCCTGATAGTGAATAAGTCTTATGAGATCTGACAGCTTTATAAGGTTGAGTTTCTCTGAGCAAGCACTCTCTTTGCCTGCTGCCATCTACGTAAGATGTGACTTGCTCTTCCCTGCCTTCCACCATGATTATGAGGCCTCCCCAGCTGCATGAAACTGTACGTCCAATAAACCCTTACCCTGTATAAATTACCCAGTCTTGGGTATGTCTTTATCAGCAGCATGAAAACAAACTAATACAGGGGTCAAAAGCAAATGTAAGGGGACAGGAGGATGAAAGAAAATCAAAGGAGCTCTCAGTGTGACAGCACGAAGAGAGGTTGAGACAAAAATACTCATAAGTCAGAGTCAGAAAGAGACAATCTGAAGCAGCAGCAGCAGACTCTTCTGCTTGCCTTGCAGAAGCAAACAAAATGTAAATTGTCCATGGGGTGGGCCCATATGGCAACAATCTGAAGGCAGGTTTTAGGAGATAAAGCAGTCTCCAGGCAATACCAAGCAAAAAACAGGACTTCAGTTTTGCATCCACAAGAAAACGAATTCCGCATGAATGAGTGAGCCTGTAAGGACTTCAAGTCTCTGATAGGATCGCTGCCCCAGGGGAGATGATCCAAGATGGCCAAATAGAAACAGCTATGGAGCACAGTTCCCAGGGAGATCGCAGAGGGTGAGTGATCACCACATTTCCAAACGAGTTTTTACTGCTCACAGACCAGGAGATTCCCAGGAGGAAAGGCACTATGAGTCTCCAGCACAGCTGTTTCAGCTGGCACAGTGGGTCTGCACACAAAATCTCACACAAATCTGGGCAGCCATTTCAACTGGCACCTAGAACACCTAGGAGACAGAGTCACCCGTTCAACTGAAAAAAAGGGGGCTGAAACAGGGAGCCAAGTGATCTGGCTCGGCAGGTCCCACCCCCACAAAGACCAGCAATCTGAAACATTCTAGACTGAGTTTCACAGCAAGCACAGCTGGACCCAGGACGGTCCAGCTCTGTGAGGGGAAGGGCATCCACCAATACCAAGGCAGTCTACTACTACCAAGACAATCTGCCATTACCGAGGCAGCCTACCATTAACGCGATAGTCCACCATTACTGAAGCAATCCGCCATTACCGAGGCAGTCTGCAATTACAGAGGCAATACACCATTACTGAGGCAGACAGCCATTACCAAGGCAGTTCTAACTATACCTCTATAAACAAAACTGCAAGGCAGTTCACACAGCAGCTGGGCAGAGGTCACGGCAGCTCAGCAACGCCTCTGCTGGCAGACTGTGACTAGGCTACCTCCTTGCTGGGCAGTGCATCTCTGAAAAAAGGCAGCAGCACATCAAGAACTTATAAATAAAGCCCCACCTTCCCAGGACAGAGCACCTGGGAAAAAAAAAAGCAGTTATGAGTTCTGCTGCAGCAGACTTAAACGTACTTGCCCAACAGCTCTGAATGGAACAATGGAGTTCACAGCTTAACATTTGAGCTCCTATAAGGGTCAGACTGTATTCTCAAGCAGCTGCCCCATCTCTGTATATCCAAAGAGACACCTCATAAAGGAGAGCTCAGGCTGACAACTGGGGGGTATCCTTCTGGGACAAAGAGAACAGAAGAAAAAACTGGCACCAACCCTTACTGTTCTGCAGCCCCCGCAGGTGATCCCCAGGTAAGCAGGGTCTGGAGTGGACCTTCAGCAGTCCTACAGCAGAGAGATCTGTTAGAAGGGAAGCTAAAAAACAGAAAGAAATAACTTTATCATCAAAAAAAAGGACGTACACTCAGAGACCCATCCAAAAGTCACCAACTACAAAGACCACAGCTAAATAAATCCACAAAGATGGGAAGAAATCAGCACAAAAAGGATGTAAACACCCAAAACCAGAACGCCTCTCCTCCTCCAAGGGATTACAACTCCTCATCAGCAAGGGAACAAGACTGGATGGAGAATGAGTCTGATGAATTGACAGAAACAGGCTTCAGAAAGTGGGTAATAAACTTCTCTGAGCTAAAAGAACATGTTCTAACTAAATCCAAATAAAGTAAGAACCTTGAAAAAAGGTTTGACAAAATGCTAACGAGAATAAACAGCTTAGAGAAGAATATAAATGAATGATGGAGGTGAAAAACGCAAGACGAGAACTTCATGAAGCTTCAACAAGTTTCAATAGCTGAATTGACAAGCAGAAGAAAGGATATCAGAGATTGAAGATCAACTCAATGAAATGAAACGAGAAGGCAAGATTAGAGAAAAAAGAGTAAAAAGAAACAAACAAATTCTCCAAGAAATAGGGGATTATGTGAAAAGGCCTAATCTACGTTTGATAGGTGTACATGAATATGACAGAGAGAATGAATCCAAGCCGGAAAACACTCTTCAGGATATTATCCAGGAGAACTTCCCCAACCTATCAAAGTAGGCCAATATTCAAGCCCAGGAAATACAGAGAACACCACAAAGATATTCCTCAAAAAGAGCAACCCCAAGGCATATAATCATCAGATTCATCAGGGTTGAAATGAAGGAAAAAATGCTAAGGGCAGCCAGAGAGAAAGGTTCCCCACCACAAAGGGAAGCCCATCAGACTCACAGTTGATCACTCCACAGAAATCCAACAAGCCAGAAGAGAGTGGGAGCCAAATTCAACATCCTTAAAGAAAAGAATTTTCAACCTAGCATTATATATCCAGCCAAACTAAGATTCATAAGCGAAGGAGAAATAAAATCCTTTACGGATAAGCAATTGCTCAGAGATTTCGTCACTACCAGGCCTGCCTTACAAGAGCTCCTGAAAGAAGCACTAAACATAAAAAGAAGAACCAGTACCAGCCACTCCAAAAACATATCAAATGGTAAAGAGCATTGACACTATGAAGAAACTGTGTAAAATAATGGGCAAAATAACCAGCTAGCATCAAACTGGCAGGATCAAATTCACACATAACAATATTAACCTTAAATGTAAATGGGCTAAATGCCCCAATCAAAAGACACAGACTGGCAAATTGGATAAAATGTCAAAACCCATTGGTGTACTGTATCCAGAAAACCCATATCACATGCAAGGACACACATAGCTCAAAATAAATAGATGGAGCAAGATTTACCAGGCAAATGGAGAGCAAAAAGAAAGGAGCTGCAATCCTAGTCTCTGATAAAATAGACTTCCAACCAACAAAGATCAAAAGAGACAAAGAAGGACATTACGCAATGGTAAAAGGATCAATGCAACAAGAAGAGCTAACGATCCTAAATATATATGCACCCAATACAGGAGCACTCAGATACATAAAGCAAGTTCTTAACGACCTAAAAAAGAGACTTAAGACTCCCACACAATAATAGTGGGAGACGTTAACACTCCACTGTCAATATTAGACAGATCAACAAGACAGAAAATTAAGAAGGATATCCAGGACTTGAACTCAGATCTAGACCAAGCAAACCTAATGGACATCTACAGAACTCTCCATCCCAAATCCACAGAATATACATTCTTCTCAGTACCACATCAAACCTACTCTAAAACTGACCACATAATTGGAAGTAAATCACTCTTCAGCAAATGCAAAAGAACAGAAATCATAACAAACAGTCTCTGTGACCACAGTGCAATCAAACTAGAACTCAGGATTAAGAAACTAACTCAGAACTGTACAACTTCATGGAAACTGAATAACTGACTCTTGAATGTTGACTGGTAAACAATGAAATGAAGGCAGAAATAAAGATGTTTTTCGAAACCGACAAGAACAAAGACACAATGTACCAGAATCTCTGGGACACACTGAAAGCAGTGTCTAGAGGGAAATTTATAGCAATAAATGCCCACATGAGAAGCAATGAAAGATCTAAAATTGACACCCTATCATCAAAATTGAAAGAGCTAGAGGAACAAGATAAAAAAAAAAAAAAAACTCAAAAGCTAGCAGAAGACAAGAAATAACTAAGAACAGAGCAGAACTGAGGAGATAGAGACACAAAAAACCCTTCAAAACATTAATAAATCCAGGAGCTGGTTTTTTGAAAAGATCAACAAAATAGACCACTAGCCAGAATAATAAAAAAGAAAAGAGAGAAGAATCAAATAGACGTAATAAAAAATGATAAAGGGAGTATCACCACCAATTCCACAGAAATACAAACCACCATCAGTGATTACTACAAACAACTCTTTGCACATAAACCAGTAAACCTGGAAGAAATGGATAAATTCCTGCACACTTGCACCCTCCCAAGCCTAAACGAGGAAGAAGTCGAAACCCTAAACAGACCAATAACAAGGGCTGAAGTTGAGGCAGCAATTAATAGTCTACCAACCAAAAAACACCCAGGTCCAGATGGGTTCACAGCTGAACTCTACCACACATACAAAGAGGAGCTGGTACCACTCCTTCTGAAACTATTCCGAACAATCCAAAAAGAGGGAATCGTTCCCAAATCATTTTATGAGACCAATATCATCCTGATACCAAAACCCAGCAGAGACTCAACAAAAGAAGAAAACTTCAGGCCAATATCCATGATGAACATAGATGCAAAAATCTTCAATAAAATACTGGCAAGCCGATTGCCACAGCACATCAAAAAGCTTATCCATCACGATCAAGTAGGCTTCATCTCGGGGATGCAAGACTGGTTCAACATTCGCAAGTCTACAAACATTAATTCACCACATAAACAGAACCAAAGACAAAAACCACATGATTATCTCAATAGATGCAGAGAAGGCATTTGACAAAATTCAATAGCCATTTATGCTAAAAACTCTCAATAAACTAGGCATCAATGGAGCATATCTCAAAATAAAAGCTATTTACAACAAACTCACAGCTAATATCATACTGAATGGGGAAAAACTGGAAGCATTACCTTTGAAATCTGGCACTAGACAAGGATGCCCTCTCTCACCACTCCTATTAAATATAGTATTGGAAGTTCAAGCCAGAGCAATCAGGCAAGAAAAAGAAATAAATGGTATTCAATTAGGAAAGGAGGAAGTCAAATTGTCTCTATTTGCAGACAACATGATTGTATATTTAGAAGACCCCATTGTCTCAGCCCAAAATCTCCTGAAACTGATAAGCAACTTCAGCAAAGTCTCAGCATACAAAATCAATGTACAAATATCACAAGCACTCCTATACACCAATAACAGATGTAAAGAGAGCCAAATCAAAAATGAACTGCCATTCACAATTGCTACAAAGAGAATAAAATACCTAGGAATACAACTAACAAACAATGTAAAGGACCTCTTCAAGGAGAACTACAAACCACTGTTCAAGTTAATGAGAGAGGACACAAACAGATTTCCATGCTCATGGTTAGGAAGAATCGATATCGTGAAAATGGCCAAAATGTTCAAAGTAATGTATAGATTCAATGCTATCCCCATCAAGCTACCTATGACCCTCTTCACAGAACTGGAAAAAACCACCTTAAACTTCACATGGAACCAAAAGAGAGCCTGCATAGCCAAGACAATCCTAAGCAAAAAGAACAAAGCTGGAGGCATCATGCTACCTGACTTCAAACTATACTTCAAGACTACAGTAATCAAAACAGCATGGTACTGGTACCAAAACAGAGATATAGACCAATGGAACAGAACAGAGGCCTTGGAGGCAATGCCACACTTCTACAACCATCTGATCTTTGACAAACCTGACAAAAACAAGCAATGGGGAAAGGAGTCCCTGCTTAATAAATGGTGTTGGGAAAACTGGCTAGCCATGTGCAGAAAGCAGAAACTGGACCCCTTCCTGACACTAAAATTAACTCCAGATGGAATAGACTTAAACATAAGACCTAACACCATAAAAACCCTGGAAGAAAACCTAGGCAAAACCATTCAGGACACAGGCATAGGCAAGGACTTCATGACTAAAACACCAAAAGCACTGGCAACAAAAGCCAAAATAGACAAATGGGATCTAATTAAACTCTAGATCTTCTGCACGGCAAAAGAAACAACCATTAGAGTGAACCGGCAATCAACAGAATGGGAAAAAATTTTTGCAATCTACCCATCTGACAAACGGCTAATATACAGAATCTACAAAAAACTAAAACAGATTTACAAAAAAAACAAGCAAATCCATTCAAAAGTGAGCAAAGGACATGAACAGACACTTTTTAAAAGACGACATATATGAGGCCAACAAACATATGAAAAAATGCTCATCATCACTGGTCGTCAGAGAAATGCAAATCAAAACCACATTGAGATACCATCTCATGCCAGTTAGAATGGCAATCATTAAGAAATCTGGAGACAGATGCTGGAGAGGATGCGGAGAAATAGGAACACTTTTACACTGTTGGTGGGAGTGTAAATTAGTTCAACTATTGTGGAAGACAGTGTGGCGATTCCTCAAGGACCTAGAAATAGAAATTCCATTTCACCCAGCAATCCCATTACTTGGTATATATCCAAAGGATTATAAATTGTTCTATTATAAAGACATATAGACACGTATGTTCATTGCAGCACTGTTTACAATAGCAACGACCTGGAGCCAACCCAAATGCCCATCGATGATAGACTGGACAACGAAAATGTGGCACATATACCCCACGGAATACTATGCAGCCATAAAAAACGATGAGTTCACGTCCTTTGCAGGGACACAGATGAACCTGGAAACCATCATTCTCAGCAAACTGATACAAGAACAGAAAATCAAACACCGCATGTTCTCACTCAGGTGGGTGTTGAACAATGAGAACACATGGACACAGGGAGGGGAGCATCACACACCGGGGTCTGTTGAGGGGAACTGGGGGAGGAACAGTGGGAGGTAGGAAGTTTGGGAGGGATAACATGGGGATAAATGCCAGTTATAGGTGATGGGGATGGAGGCTGCAAACCACATTGCCATGTATATACCTATGCAATAATCCTGCATGTTCTGCCCATGTACCCCAGAACCTAAAGTGCAATAAAGATCACTGCCCCAACCAAAATCTTAACATCAGCATCTGAGACTTGAAACAGAGGCCCCAGTGAAGCTGTGCCTAGACTCCTGACACAAAGAAACTACAAGGTAATAAACTTGCTTTGTTTTAAGCCACTGACTTTGTGGTAATTTGTTACATAGCAACAGAAAACTAATACATCATGCTTACAAATCTTGCCCACATCAAACATTTGTTTTGTTAAATGCTACACTGCCTTTTCCATATAATGTAGCAAACATGTTTCAATTTTTATGAAATCTGAACATTTCATATTTATTATAAAAGCCTTTTATCTCTGAGCTTATTTGGTTAAATTCAAAATACATCTGAATGAAAAACTGTATTTAAAGTATATTTCCTTAGCTTTTTGAATAATATTTTCAAAACTTAACATTTTAGAAAATATTTACTATATTATGTGCTTAAAAAAAGGCTGCATATTTACCATACTTAGTTCTCTTTTCAATATTTATGTTAATCACTAAAGTATATCAAAAATATATCACATTGTGAAAGCATTTTCACTCACTGTGTGAACATTTTCAAACTATGTAACATGGGGAGAAAGAAGAGATATACCAATTTCACAATCAAAAAAGTTATATAAGATTAGGCAATAAATTTTCCAACACAACAATCTGTTTATAGAGTTCTATCTGTTATCTAGATGGGAGCAAATTTGGGAAGAGTAGTTTAGTGAGATCACTCATCCCAGTTAGGGGGCAAAATACACTGCCATTATGTTTTCAGAATATAACAATTAACATTTTCTTCTGTGCTTTTGTCAAACAGGAATTTGTAATTAAGTAAATTTATAAACAAGCATTCAGGATATATGTTCAGATTATAGTTGATTTATTGTACAATTCCAAATAAAGTTTGGTCTTTTAAATACACTTAAAAAAAAAACAAAAGGAAGAAATCAACTTAAAGTTAGCCTACCTTCCACACTCAAAGTTCCCATTTTAGATTCTAAGAAATCAAATAATGTGCTTGGTGCTGATGGCCTTGTATTTCCCAGATCCTCTTCATCTTCAGATCTTATTCGCCCCCTGCCTTTTCCTCTACCTTTAGATGTAAAAGCAAGAAATATGTACTGTATATGCAAAAACAAAAGGAGAATATATACTAATATATAAAAATAATTTTAAATACGGATTTTAATTTCTTTTCATATTTTTGTCTAGTCTACATCTTTATAAAAACATTAAGTAATTAAGTAGCACATTTAATCCCCTAAATAAATTATCTATTCAGAAGTTTGAATTTGTTCATATAAACTATCTTTTAAGGAAAAATTATAAATTTATTCTTTAACCACAGATATTCTTAAAAGAATATAGGGCTGGGACTTGAAATACCACATAACACATTGATCATGTAATGATTAAAAAATTACACCAAGTAAATGTATTACTTTTGTTAATTTGTAAAAGCTTAGCCATTTACGCTGGTGGCAGAGTTGTTGAAATAATAGAACCAGTCACATATTTTCTCCGTTATTCATAACAACCTTGTTAAATAAGGCATTGTTAGACACATTTTGTTTTTGTTTTTTTTTGTTGTTGTTAGAGCCATAAAGATGAAGACGATGAGACTGACACTAAAAATGTCTCTATGGTTCCCAAACTGGTGTTCTTTCCACTTACTAAAACACTAAATAAAGTTACAGTCCTTACAGCTATAACAGCCTCTGTCAATAACATATATTCCTCTGAAAAGCGAACAACACTATCTGGCACACTGCTTAATAAATTATACCTCTCAGAGGAGGACCAATAACAGGTTTCTGTTTATTGCTGTTAAGAAGTACGTTCAATGCTGCTTCTAAGTTGTTGCCATTATCCATAAGAGCTTGCCTGGATGCGTCCTTACTGAAGCCCATTTCCGTTATGTGCTTCAGAGCTTTCTCATCAACCTGTAAGGAATAAAGATAAAAGCTGGCTGATAGCCCACAGATAAGGCAAGGCATAAAATTTTAACTATTTACCGTCTTTTAACTAAAAATTACATCTCATACTTATGTAAAAATGTCATTCTAATACAACATTCACTTGCTGCTTTTTTACAACAAGAGGCAAGGAAGAATCTGTATGATATGTGGGATTGTGCCTTGAGTACCCTCTGACCTCACAAGTACCACTGCGAAAGCAACATACACAAAAACAATTTTATGGTATGGTAGACTATGGCCTTTGAAAATAATACAGATAGTGAGGAGAAAACTACCTAATTAAAATTTTTCATGGTAAAAATGGAAATTTTTAATACTTCTCCATACTAGAAGGGAAATGTAATTCATAGAGCACCTCTCCAAAAATGTAAAGTATTGAAGCTAACAAAATGATACCCCCTCAGTAACTTTTTTTTTTTACTATTACTTGAGAATTTTATTCTATATTCATCAGCAATACTATCTATTAGGCTTTCACAGCTATACCCCAATAGGAAAATCTACTTTACAAATGCCAGAATCCAAATCTCTTTTAAAAATCTAGTCCTCAATAGAATTCAAGAACCACCTAAGCAATATAAACATATCCTACAAAGAAATTTCTTGAGCCAAACCCAGCAGAGAAAAACATACCTTTAACTTTTATATATCTAATAGTTAACATAAATAGGCTTTTAGTTAGCCTACACATAGCATGCATGTGGCAGACCCACAATAGGATGTCCGTGCAGACTCTTAAAAAAGCACAGTACATTTTTCAAAACCCTGTGTCATAGAATTCTTCTAAACACAGTAGCTACTATCAACAGATAAGAGTTGACACGAGAGAAAATCTACTTACCATCCCTTCTGTATACATGCTAAAGTAAATGTAAAAACATCTATAATTTATCTTTCTTATTCAAAAACTAATGTGAATGTAAAAAATAATTAAATCTTTCCTTCTCCAAATTATCTCCCAAATAAATATGTAATTAAGAATATTGTCCCACACATAGCACTTGACCAAAAAAATATTTTAAATAAGCCATTTATAACCCTTAAATAGATCTAATCTGTTGAACTCATCTAGTGAAATTTTAATTTCAGCTATTAGCTCCAGAATACATACTTGGTTTCTTTTGATAAATCTCTATCTCTTTTTTGATATTCATTACTTGTTCATACACTGTTTTCTTGATTTCTTTAGTTCTTTGCCAATGGTTTTTCTCAGATCTTTGAACATATGTAAGACAGTTCATCTAAAGTCTTTGTCTAATTAAGTCTAATGTCCAGGCTATTTCAGGTATGGTTTCTATGGATTTCTCTTTTTCTTGTGAATGGGCTAAACTTTCCTATTTCTTTGTATGCTTTATAATTTTTCGTTGGGAACTACTGGACATTTTGAATCCTGTAATTAGGCAACTGAAAGTCAGACTATGCCTCCTCCCCAAGGATCACTTCTGTTACTTGATGAAGGTTACAGTCATCAATTTGCTTAGTGACATTTCTAAACTTTTCTCCCACAAGAAATCCATTCCTTGTGATTGTGTGATCACTGAACTCTCTGTTCCATCATCTCCATGGTCAGCCAGTGACCACCCTTCCTTCATCATTTACTTACCCTGGATGTCACAAGTGTTTGACTAGGATCCAGAGTTCTAAAATAATTGCTTTGGACGGTGCTTGCCAGCTCAACAGTTGCTTCAGTAGAAGGGCAAATTCCTTGAACTTCCTTCCCCATTATCTTTACCACGTCATTTCTTTCATATGTTTTCAATCTCACAACACACCCCAATCTGCTAATGTTCTCTTGTGTTCTTTGTCAAGACATCTCCAGAGAAGTGTTCTTCAATTTACTCAAGTTTAAGAGATTCTTAAGTTAGGGACCATATATTTTTTCAGCTCACTGTATCCACTCTGTCTTACTATTTAAACCTTGATTTTATTTATTTTATTTTTAAGAATGAGATGGCCTTATATTCAAGGAATAGGTATCCTGCCCTTAATGATAAACTCATTCTCCTTGATCAGTGATTAATTTAGGAAGTTCTAGTCAAGAAGATATAAATGGAAATCAGCTGAAGATTTCAGAAAAGATTTTCTTCTCTGATAAAATAGACCTTCAACCAGATAAATAGTCCCCTTTCTTTCCTGTCTTGAAATTTTGTGTTAAGATTTACCACATGGAGAATCCTATTGATACAGGAGTTATGAAGAAATTACTTAGGCAGATAATGAGGGTACAAAAGTCCTTGGTCAGGTTTCCTTTTTAATGAAAAACAGTACCAATTTTCCTTTCTAACAAAGAGCAGCATGTAAAATCAAGCTGCAGATATAGATGCTGGCAGTTGTGCCAATCACATTCAAGATGATTGCTCCATCATCCCTTCTCTTTGTCAGCTACATGTACAATAAGGAGCAGACAAGACGGCGCCAGCAGAAAGGAAAGTTCATTTGCATAATAAGATTAGGGTGGGGTAGCCAGCCTTCCTTAAGGACTAAACATCACACTGGATCAAACCAATCTATGAGCCTTACATAAATCAGACATCACCTCCTCAAGCCAGATTATAAAATTCTGAGAGAAAAAGAGTACCCTGCAGTGGTCATTGAATTTTATAGTCTGGCCCTCTCACTAGGGAGATAGCTGTTTTCCTTTATCTTCCTTTTTCTCTTGCCTATTAAACTTCCACTTCTAAACTCCTCATGTGTGTTTGTCTCCTAAGTTTTCCTGGCACAAGATGACAAACCCCAGGTATCTACCCCAGAAAATGTAGCCACTTCATATTGAGGACCTCATTCAGGATACCAAAGTATAACATTCATCGAAATGGTGAGTAGAGAAGTGGATTCCAACTCTGTTCTTTCATTTTGGGACTCTTGGCCTCCATTTTAGAACCAAATCAACAAATACTGGGCCCTCCCACCTTCAGTCATTTAAAAATAACTAGCATGGCTGCCAGCCATGCACCAAGACTTGGGGGACCGGCTTGCTGGGGAGAACATGGAGAATCCCCCAGTACCTACAGGTTGCTGGGCATGTAAGCCATGTTTGAATCAGCTTCCTTTCATGGAGGATTTAGCTGTCACATGGGGCTGGAAGATATTCTGGAGCAACTGAGGATTTCTAGCTGAGGCTAACCCCTAGTGCTATCCAAAGGCTTCTGGACTGACCCCAGCCTCCAACCACCCAATGGGGCACTGGCAACAGGATCTCCAACTTTTCTATCATAATTTCCTCTTTTCCTGTCTATGACTGCCGTATCTCTTATCCTCTCTGTGTATGCAATGTGCAGGAATTTTTACAGTTCAGGGAAATAATGTTGTTTGGCAAGATCAGGGAATGTCATAGTAACTGGGTTAGCTCAAGGGAAGGCAGTGTGATTTTCTAGGAACAGAAGGTCTCCCCCTCCCCCATCATATTTCTTGCTGCCCTTGGTCTGGAGAGCATATGGCATTTCCAAGTCTCTCTCTGCCCTTGCTCTGGGAAGCATGTGGCCTTTCCAGGACTCACTCTGCCCATGGTCTGAAGAGCACATGACATGTCAAGGTCACAAGGCCCTTGATCTGTAGAGCACATGGCATGTCAAGGTCAACAGTGCCACCTAGTGGAACAGGGATTCTCTCCATGAGGTCCTTTGCCAAAACACCCTTCCTAATTCTTTTCCCTTTTTGCACCTCTCTAATAGAAACCAGGCTTTATACTACTTCTGTGAACAGAAAAAAATTCTGCCTTCAACAACTAGGAGCAAAATATCCTCTGAAACCAAATTTTGGTCTTGATACTGTCCCATCTGCAGGAAAACGGCCACTCAATCCCTACATTCTTTTAAGGCATCTATTCTACCTCTAATTACAATAGTAGTTAGTAATGGGATTCTAAGTTTGGAAGTTAACTGGAACCATTCTCTAAGGGTAAATGCTTTAGCACAGGCAATAATAGCAGGATACAGAGCTCAAACCAGCACACTCCCTCCATTAAGGAGGGAAGTGCAACAGTTGCCCAAATGCAACTGTCACACAGTCTCTCCTGAGGTCCTTTTTTGGGGGGAGCCAGGCAGGTCACTCAAGTCAAGGAAGTAAAAGGGAAATCACAGGCAGAGGACTACAGTCACGTGGGTGAGCATGACCAATACCAATCACTTAGTTCCTCTGGTTCCATGGCTGGGGTCACGCCTGCAACTATGGGCAGCACATTCAACACGCTGCTGGGACCCAGGAACCATGAAGGAAAAACAGCAGTAGAGATGCCTTCACTGGCTTCCTCTCCACTGAGGGTCACACCAAAAAGAAGGAGACTGAAGAGATGCATTTAGTCTTTTTCTAGATGGGTAACAGATCATCTTCAGCTTGCACTACTCTGGAGTGCATTCTGAAGCATAAGGCCACCTTTGACCCTAAAAATTTAAAGAAAAAGGGCTTTCTTTTTTTTTTTTTTTTTCAGCATGAAAACCTGAATAAAAAGTGGCTCACTTTCTTTTGCACAAGGGTATGGCCTTCTTACCAGACCTTTGCAGGCGTTACAAAATCAACTCAGCCTTTTTAATGGTCGTATCAGGCAAGTCTATGGAGAATGATCCTCCAAAGTTAGAGAAGCAACTTCCAGGGGAACAATCTGAGGGTCCCCTCAAGTTCCCTTCTCAGTACAGGACCTTAGGCAAATAAAGAGAGACTTAGGCTGATTTTCTAATGACCCTGATAGGTATACAAAAGCTTTCCAAAATTTAACTCAGGTGTTTGACCTCTCATGAAGGGATATTATGCTGCTTCTAAGCCAAACCCTAACTACAGCTGAAAAATAGGCAGTTCTGCCAACAACAGAGAATTTTGGAGATGAGCATTATTTCTCCTATAATAGGCCAAAAGAGAAAAGAGAAAATAGGTAAGGCAAAGAAATACGGGAAACACTATTTCCAATAGGAAGGGAAGCAGGACCTCTTGACAACCCTAACTGAACCCCCAGACTTTTCTATGATGTTTTTTCCTCTTTCATGGTTTAAAATGGTTCTTTTAAAATGTTCATCCAACCTGGGAAAAGTTAATTTCTCCAAACTTTAAAATGCTTGGCTTAGAGTTGAGCTAGAGGGAAGAAAACCCAGAAGCTTGACATGCTGGCAAAGGGTAAAAAAAAAATTTTTACCAGTCAGGTTTTCGGCTTCTGTCTCCCTGTGCAAATCAGTAAAAGAAATAACAAGGATCACTGTTTATATTCTCTGTAAAGTTTTAATTAACAAAAAAGGATTTGTGAGGTTAGTCTTAAGTGGTAGCCAATCTACTGTGCTTTGCATGTCTTTCTGTATGAATCTATCAAAAGAAAAGGTACCTTAGCCTAGGATGCAATCCCAGAACCCTGTAAGCCTGCTGTTCACACCAGCCCAACAAAATGGTCAGTAACAAACTTAGCTACAGGTCTCCATCTTGTTTCATGTCCTTGGGAACATGACCTCAAACACATAGCAATACTTTTAGTCTCCACCATTTTACAATGTGGCTGTCATGTGCTAATTCAGTTCCTGGGTGGGGGCCACAAAATCAGATAAGACAGTTTATCAATCTGGGCAGTGCAAGCTAATACATCAAGGGTGAGGTTTACAAAATATCTTAAGCACTGATCTTGGAAGCAGTTAAGGGAGAGTCAAAGTCTTGCAGTTGCAGGACTCCTAAGCCCTGGTTTCTAATCTTGTGGCTAGTTTAGTGGTCTGGTCCCCAGGCAAGAAGGAAGTATATCTTAGGAAGTGACTGTTATCATCTTTGTTTTGGATTATAAACTGTAAACCAGGATCCTCCCACAAGATGGTTCAGCCTATGCCCAGGGATGGGCAAGGATAGCTTGGATGCTGGAAACAAAAGAGAGCTGGTTGGGTAGAATCTCTTTCACTGTCTCAGTCACAATTTTGCAATGACAGTTTCAAAAGCTGCTTATCAATCCTTTGAAAATATCTCATACACTTGCAGTTAAGTCAAAACATAACTAATGACTAAGGCTTATTGGTTTCACCTATAAGGTTACTTTTTGTGAAATTCAAAAGTGGAAAATCTTAACTGCCAGGCATGGCTAAAGTGGAGTAAGAAGAGATTTAAAGAGATTTTCTTAAAGAGCACCCAGCTTAATTAAAAGTTGATATCCAAGTTACAGGTATAATTTTTCTCTTCTTGTTTTTCTGAAAAAGGCTTTTTTCTTTTCAGTTAGCTGAATTATTTTTCTCTATTTTTTTTGTCTTACCACTCTTAATACACACAAGAGAGGCCCCCTAAGACAACTTCTGGTAGCCGAGACTCCTTAGGAAAAATTGAGGAGGTACCACACACCCTGTTTTGGGGAAAAAAAACTCACTCTGTTTTCTTTATGAAACCTCAAGAATTAAAAGAAGATAGTTCCTTCTCAAAATCAAAGGCTCTATTCTGTTTTGCACTGTGTTATCTGACAGTTTTGAGTTTTGGGGTATCAAATTACTTCACATTATGAGAGTGCTATGGTGTGTAATAGGTAGAAAATATACTTTAAGGATGGCTTATAGTAGTTATAGAGGGATACTTAACTCTTTGCACTTTGAATTAGAGAAGCATGCTCTTGGCCACCTGAAAGATATGGAAACATCCCCACCCCCACTGAGAGATGGGACTCTCGTGGGGGATGGGCTGATTACAAAATAAGCTGATTGGCTTTGGGTTGCCTTGCAATGAAATGCATGGTAGAAGCACTGCACTGTCTTCTCCCACAGTATCTCCCTCCTTTTGGGGATCCAAGATCCAGTACAAAATAGCACTCTTAATTTTGGGGCTCTTTGCTTTCAGCTATGCCTGCTTATTAGGCCCTAAAAATGCATGCTATCCTGGCCCTGTTCCTTCAAGGGCTCTACCCTGAAGCCAGTAATCCAATTAAGAAACTGGCAAATGAAAAGACTTACAAGTGCTGAATCTTCTGTCTGTATTACTAGAATGTGTTGTGTGTAATGTCTATAAAAAGAGCTCTAATTGATTGGCTTAAAGAAAAATAAGCACTTAAATCAAATATTTTTTAAGGAAAGATAAAAGCTGTAATGCCATTTAGTTAATGTGACTTTAAGAAACAAAAAGTCTTAAGGATTATTGGTAAAATGCAAGTGTCATCAAAATGCAAATAGTCTAAATCATACAAGTCAGATACTAGGTTTGCTAAATGTTGCAAGGTTGTAAACTGCCTGCTTTACAAATAGACAAGGCCTGGGACACATAGAGTTAGATGCTGGAAAGAGTCAGACATTATCTGCACTTCCATCAGGGTCCTAGCCTCCACACCTGATATATAATTAAAATAGCTTAGTAAGCAGGTTTTCCACCAAAAGTAAAAGTTGCTAAGAGTGTACGGTGTGACATGTATTTGAGACCACTAAATAGTTTTACATGCAACATGTATAAAAACAGTAAAATGTGCTTTTTAGCAAAAGATTATAAGAAATTATGAAAATATAAATTTTTTCCAGGGATGAGGAAAAAGGTTATTTTTCTGGAAAAAGGTTATTTTTCTCCATTTTTTTGTCTTGCCACTCAATGCACACAAGAGAGGTCCTAAGACAACTTTTGGTAGCTGGGACTCCTTAGGAAAAATAGAGGAGGTGCCACAGACCCTGTTTTGGGGGGGAAAAAAAAGCCACTCTGTTTTCTTTAAGAAACCCCAAGAATTAAAAGCATTTGATAAGATAAAGCTAGAGGTTTAAGCAAGTTATAGAAAGATTTTAAAAATCAATCTTGCAAAAAATGTGTAAACATTAACTAAATTCAAAAAAGTATTATATAATCCTTTTATAAATTAAGAATTGGCATAAAAGCACAGCAAGGTTGTCTTAAGATGGTGGGGTCATAAAAAGTTTGTAAAGATTTCACCTCATGGTCAAACTGGTTAAGACTAGATGGAATCATCTATAAGGTTTTGTTTAAACAAATTGGGGTTAACATTAATAAACTAATGTAAGAATAAAAACTGGGCTTTCAACAGGATTTTCATGTAACAGTAAGGGTTAATAGAAGGTTTTTGGCTTTTGAGTCATCATTTTGGCAAAATAAATAATTTGTGGCAATATGGAATTCTATTTCATAACACCAAGTGCTTTAAGTCCTCCAACATTTAGCAGGCTTCCCAACATCGAACTTCAAGTTTTAAAATTGTCTTTCCTGATGCCTTGCTTTCTGGATGGTTCAGAGGGGCTCCGAACCATCCAGAAAAGAGATAAACAGAATTGTTTGACATGTGTAGTTACATGAGATTACCCAAATGATGTTCATTTGCAATCTTCTTTAAGTTGTATTTTGGCAAATAATACAAATATATGTTCCAAAATTGTACAGAATTTCTAAAATTCTAATGTCTAAGTATATGCTACTAATCATAATTAAGGTTGCCAAGTTATTGTAAACCACAGATAACTAAACTGTATCAGTCATGTTTTTAACTGTAACTAGGTTGGAAATTTTGTCATTTGCAGACAATTCTTGTCTTGCTTTGTTCCTTCTCAAAAGATGGGTTACAATCAAGCTATAAGACTTTAACAGTCTCAAATGCAGGATTCTAATAGCTTTGAAGATTGTAACACTGGAATAGAGAAAAAATTTACAGGACTCATGAAGAGCTGAAATGTTCACAAATATCAAACAAAACAGAAGTTAACGAAATGGACTGAATTCAGAGAGCTAAAGCAACCTTTTGGATTTTTCTTAGAATATTCCTAATCCTTGTTTGTTTTTCAAAGTCGAGGAAACTTATTTTGAACTATTTATGGCCTTTAATAATTGAGTAAGGTATACTCCTGTGAACAAAGCATGTTTGTTACTCTCTGCCTGGTTCCTCTAGAATTTGGAAACTATTGTTGAGACTCTTATCGCAATATCGTTGTTTGCATCAGTGCAATAGGAATCCATTTTCCTTTTGCAAGATGACATAATTAGAAAAACTAGTTATTTTATCAAGGCTTTGACTAGAAGAACATGCTTCTCTTTAAGGAGTCAATCTCAACTTGCAAAGACAATAAAAGTCACATGGAGAGAACTGGCCTCATACCTACATATAGAGTCCCTGTACAGGATTCCTAACCTACAATAGATAAAGAATGTCACTTTCTAACAGGACCAGGAGCTCCCAGTTTATCTTGGGGCCTTTAGAGGAGAGGATCACCCAACTCACAGGTATTTGAAGATACAAACCCATGGCTAGGCTTAGCCTTAAAAGATCTTATCTGAAATTCCTTGTGGAACAGAGTTCCATCAAAGACAATCCAAAAGGCCTATGCAGAAATAATCATTCTTGCCGCACTTTATGCAAATAATCAGGCCAAGTATAAGACTAAAGTTTATTCTATGAAAAACACAGTCCTATCATAATTTATTTTTACCAAAAATAAGGACTAGAGACAAAAATTATGCTCCATAGCTTATACATTTGTTATTAAATTCCAATCTCATTAATTGTTTTTAAGTTTCTTTGCCAACATTTTAGACTAACCCTGCTTATTCCTGTGATTCAAGTGGTGATCTCCTGCAGCTTGGAAGAAACAAAAAGGGATGGGTAATGCAAAAATCTGGATCAATATTCTAGTTCTGGGCAATTATCCTGCAAATTCTGCCAGGTAATGAAAGTGAGCAGGGTGCCCATAACCCAGCAGTTCATTTGGGAAGATAAAACCAAGGGAGTTTATAGACCCCCCAAAGGGAAATTCTTTATCTTAGCAAGTAAAATTTTAGATGGAAATTATGTACTACACTACATCCGTGAGATCAGCTGGAGGCTGTAAGATTCAAACTGCTCCTAAGATCAGTGTTTATGATATTTTGCAGACCTTGTACTTTATTGAACAGCTGGCAACACCCTGATGGATTAACTGACTCATCTGACCTTGTGGCCTCCACCCAGGAACTAACTCAGTGCAAGAGGACAGTTTCAATTCCCATGATTTATCTCCTACCTAACCAATCAGAACTCCTGGTTCACTGGCTTCCCCCAACCCACCAAGCTGTCCTTAAAAACTCTGATCTGATCCCAAGGGGTACAGTGGCTCACGCCTGTAATCCCAGCACTTTGGGAAGCCAAGGTGAGTGGATCACCTGAGGTCAGGAGTTTGAGACCAGTGTGACCAACATGGTGAAACGCCATCTCTACTAAAAATACAAAAAAATTAGCTGGGTGTTGGTGGCAGGTGCCTATAATCCCAGCTACTGGTGAGGCTGAGAAGACAGGAAAATCACTTGAACCCAGGAGGTGGAGGTTGCAGTGAGCCAAGATTGCACACTGCACTCTAGCCAGGCAACAAAAGCAAAACTTCATCTCAAAAAACAGAACTAAAAACCTCTGATCCCTGAATGATTGCTGAAACTGCTTTGAGTAATAAAACTTCAGTCTCCACAATAGCTTGCTCTACGTGAATTACTCTTTCTCTACTGCAATTCCCCTGTCTTGATAAATCAGCTCTATTTAGGCAGTGGGTAAGGTGAACCCAATGGGCAGTTACATAACCCTAAGGAGAAAGCCAAGAAATCATGGAAATACCCACGAATGCTCTGATATTGTTATACTCCTGAATTTACCAACATTTGTTGGTAATTCTAAACTTCTTATTATATGAAATAGTAAAACCCCATGGTTTAAGCTCTTTTGGATATTCTGTACCCTAAGGACAAAAATCAACCAGTCATTCACATCTAAAGGCAAAGGAAAATGAATTTTTGCCAACGTCCTTAGATCTGAAAACATTGCAGCATACCAGAAATATGTTTGACTCCTCTTTTATCTTAAAAATTCAAGTATGTTTTGCAATTAGGTCCACATAAAACATATGCTTGCTTCACAATATTCTTCCCAAAAAGGAGAAAATAAAACAAAATCACTTTAGACAAAATTTGACAAAAGATGTGGGGAAGCATAGAAAAATGTATATCTTCGATGCATCATCTTTTGATGGCTTTTTATTAATCCATTCCAAAATATAATATTTGGACATTAGTAATTTAAGTGAGATAGAAGTTTTAAGTAAATTATTTTTCAAACAATCCAAATTTTTCATGATTTAATTGTAATCCTTAATGAAAGTCTTCGAGAGTTATAACATCTATCCACAATACATTGCACAAAGCCAGTGGTGGTAGTGAGAAAGAATAAAAGAATCATTTAAAGAAAAACACTTTAAATTTGTAATTGGTTCTTTGGCCTTACCAGTTCTCTATAGACACCTTCATGTTTTCCCTCTGATTTGGTTGACTTTTCTTTCTGTAAAACTTCCCTATTTCGGTTACCAGCAGCATTGGTATTGAGATTACTTCTAGCACCACCACCACCTCCTCCAAATGTCTTCGTCTTTAGAAAAGAGAAAGATAAAAGAGAGGTATGTAAACATTTAAAAATTGCTCTAAAACCTAAGCTATGACTAAAAACAACTGAAGTAATTAAAAGTTTCTCAATTGTGTGTTACATGAAAAAATAAAATATTAACTTATTATTATTATTTTTTGGATAGCAAAAATATCTACTAGTCACAATCTCTTTTATTCACAAATCCAGGCCAGGCAATAAAAATAATCACACAATTTGTGAATAAAAGGGAAGTCATGAAAATGAGTGTACAACTATAGAGAAGAAAATAGTACAAGCATTATGAAGATTACTTGTTAAAATATTAGAGTAAAATACTTGACTACTGTCTTGAGACTTGGGTTCTAAATCCAGCTACCAGGCAAGATTATCTTTGGATAACCAGGCAGTGTTTACATTTAACTCAAATCAAAATTAAAACCACTTCTTCAATTACCAAAGACTCATTACTGGATTCACTAAATTTTTGGTTTCTGAAATCCCAGCTAAAAAAATATATCTGAAATGCCTTCATAGTCGTTGCTTGTATAACTAGAAAAAAGTATTTATTAATGTGATACAAAATTTATTAGACTAGGAAACAAGGCAGCACAGGTAAGCACATAGGCTTTGGAACTAGACAAGGCTGGCACTAATCTTGGCCCAGCCACTATCTTTAGCCTTCAGGCAAGTCACTTAACTTCTACCTTCCACAGAGCCTCAGGCTTTTCATCTTTAAAATGGGAATTAGAAAACCTACCTCACTGGGATATTGGGAAGATTAAATGACATCATAGATATTAAGTTATTATCTCAGTAGCTGGCACATGGCAAACACTCAATAACAGATGATAATTACTATTTTGGTTAATATACTAGAACAAAATTACCTGAAAACTCTGTTACCTGAGCTGCTCCAAATTAAATACATTTCCAAATTTTATATTCCATAATTCGAAAAGTGCTTTTTCTTTTGGTGCCAGTGAAACAGCCCCATCTTCTGGATGCATTTACTTATAATTTTCTTTCCATTTTATGGATTAAGGAATAGGATAAGTAGCATTTTCAGAGTTGCTTTTCACTGCTCTAAAATACTTACTACTCCCTAATGTAAATATCTAGAACCATCACAACCTAAACATTACCCAAAAGGTAACTGGTGTTGCCCTTTATGAGCCACACCTTCCTGTTCATATTATGTGAATTAGGCATCCATGAGATAATGATGACTATGAAACTCAAGTGGGCCTTAATGCTATCTAGCAATCTTACCATGTTTCCCTAGCCCATTCATATTCCTAATCTTCTAAAACACTTCTCAAACTCTAACACCTTCTCTCACATCACTGTTAATCATGCTTACCTCCTTACTAAAAAAAAAAAAAACTGAAATAACCATTAAAGAACTCACACAGATTTTAACCACATCAACCCACACACTGGTACATGTATGATTACACTTTATCTTAACCCCATATAATTTATTGTACCACCAACCTTATGAATGTTAAGAAGAATGAGGATGGAATAAACAACCTCCTCAATTCTATAGCAATGCTAAGTCCTTATCTTATGTAACTTTCAAATTGCCTTTGTTAAGTTTAATAGTCCCTTCTCCATAATACATTTTCTGCATTCTCTTGTGTTTATCCTGTTACTGGTCACACCTTGGCTGGTTCCACTTCTGCCATCTAGGCTCTAAGTGTAAGTTGAAGTGTTACAGGGTTCATTACTTAGCTTTTTCTGTTCTCTATCAATGCTCATTCCTTTGGTGATCTCATCCGGTCTCATAATTTTCAATACCATCCAGATGTCTACAACTCTCAAATGCATGTGTCTATTTTAAAGCTCACCCTTCAGTTTTATTGTCTATTAAACATTATTACTACCTGCATGTCTGGTAAGTACCTCAATATTCACATGTTCAAAATGGAGCACCAGATCTTCCTCTCCTCACACCTGGTCCACTCCAGGATTCATTTCAAGGTAAGAAACTAACCGGCCAATTTCTCTGGGTAAAACCATTAGATTTTTTTTTTTTTTTTGAGATGGAGTTTCACTCTTGTTGCCCTGGCTAGAAAGCAATGGCGCAATGTCGGCTCACCGCAACCTCTGCCTCCTGCGTTCAAGCAATTCCTCTGCCTCAGCCTTCCGAGTAGCTGAGATTACAGGCATGTGCCACCACACCCAGCTAATTTTGTATTTTTAGTAGAGATGGGGTTTCTCCATGTTGGTCAGGCTGGTCTCGAACTCATGACCTCAGGTGATCCGCCCGCCTCAACATCCCAAAGTTCTGGGATTACAGGCGTGAGCCACCACGCCTGGCCAGATTCATTTCTGATACCACATCTTCTCTTGCACCCTATATCGAACCTCAGTAACCCTAATGGCTCCTTTAAAATTCCAGAATCTGACCACTCTGCACTACGTACACAGCTGCTATATTTGTCCAAGCCAGAACCATTTTTTTAAATCCTGGATTACTTCAGTAATTCTCTACTTGTTGGTTTCCAGTTTTCCTTCTCTACAGCCAAGTCTGAACACAACAGCTATAATTAACCTTTTTTTTTTTTGATATAAAATCTCACTCTGTTGCCCAAGCTGGAGTACAGTGGTGCAATCTTGGCTCACTACAAACTCCACCTCCTGGGTTCAAGTGATTCTCCTGCCTCAGACTCCCCAGCAGATGGGAACGCACCACCATGTCTGGCTAATTTTTTTGGATTTTTAGTAGAGACAGGGTTTCACTATGTTGGCCAGGCTGGTCTTGAACTCCTGACCTCATGATCCACCCGCCTCGGCCTCCCAAAGTGCTGGGATTACAGGCAGGAGCCACCATGCTGGGCCTAGAATTACCCTTTTAGAATATAGGTCAGCTGATTTTAATTGCTGTGCTCAAAACATTCCAAAGGCTCCCGTTTCTCCTTGAAGGAAGTACAATGTCTTTACAATAGTTTACAGGGCCCTGCATAAGTTAACCTCTATTATCTCTCTTGACTTTATCTTCTACTGCTTGTCCCTTTGCTCTCTCTGCTTCCACTGGCCACTCTGCTGTTCCTCTGTGCTCCTGCTTTAGAGCCTTTGCCATGGCTTTTCCTTCTGCCTGGAATACTCTTGCTCAGATAACCAAGTAGCTAATTCTCTTACCTCCTTCAAGTTTTGACTGAGCTCCCACTATCTTGAGGCCTAAACAGACTATTATATTTAAAATTGCAATCTGCTTATTTAGTATGTTTACATTATTTATGATTCAGATCTTCTATGCTACATATCCATTGAGTCCTACAATTATCACTGGATAACCTTGGGCAAGTCCCAAGTTTGTTTGTTAGTTTTGAGCCTCTATCAACTCTCTCATATATAAATTGAGATGTTCTGATGTCTGCTGTAAAAAAAAAAAAAACTAAGATGCTTTAATTATCAAATATTTACGGGAAAACATAGTATCAATTGTGACAACAAAAATAAGCACCTTACAATAGATTAACTATGCTCTAATAAATAGACAGCTATAACTGCATCCAACAAAATCTAGGTAGAAAAGTTCATTTGAGATAAACGTAAATCAAAAGAACATCTTTCTGTAATCATTTTAAAAATGTGTATTTTCAGTATCTTCTGAAACTCCATAATTTTATCTCTTACTGGAACAATAAGTATATTTCATGTAAGTTATGTAAAATGTATTAATTTAAGAAATGGTAAAACTGGATTTTTAAGAGTATGCCTTGGATAGAGGAACAAGTGAAGAATGCCAATAGTCATGCTTATTGAGAGCTCTGAGCAATTGTTATGATCTGTGCCAGGGAGTAGTTGTATTAGTTCTAAATGTTTTAATTCTCACATATGAAGTAGGTACCATTATTATCTCCGAGTTTCACAGATTAAAAAAAAAGGGGTGTGGAGAATATAAAAAGCTGAGTAACCATCCAAAGATGTCAGCAAGATATGCTTTCAGGCTGTGATTCCAGAGCTTGTGCGTCTGGCCGCTCACTAGACTGACAACAGGAAGACACTTAGGAAGAACAACCAAAATTCAAGAAGACTACTCTTTACTTCAAAATTAAATAGGAAAGCAATTGTAAGCTAAGATTCATTACAGATTCTGAATAAAGGAAACAATTTCAATCTCACTGGTTAAGAAATGTCTATGTAGCAGCTAATTTATGACCTAAAATTTCTTATCACAGTCTAAGAGAAATCAATAAGTAACTAGAAAAAACATCTATTACAAACAAGCAAAAAAATTCTAAATAATGAAAAGAGAGCCTTTGGCTATCAATAACATAAGAGGGAGGGGTTTGTTACTTCAAGATGTTGGTCTGGGCAAAGATTTTTTTGATAACACCTCAAAAGCACAAGCACACAAGTAAAAATAGACAAATGAGATTGTATCAAATTAAAAAGCTTCTGCAAAGCCAAGAATACAATCAACAGAGTGAAGAGACAACCTACAGAATGAAAGAAAATAATGGCAAACTATCCATCTGACAAGGGGTCAATATCTAGAATATACAAGGAACATAACAATTCAAAAAAAAAATAAAATCCAATTTAAAAATGGGTAAATGATTTGAATATCATTTTTCCAAAGAAGACCATACAAATGGCCAACAGGTATATGAAAATACGTTCAACATCATTTATCACTGAAATCAGCCCAGTAGTGCCATAGACAGATTTTTTTGTATAAACAGAAACTAACCCTTCTGATCTTAAAGTTTGAAGCTACCATTTGATTTATCTTTATCTGAGTCCCTTCTTCAGGAAATGACACTCAGGCCTTTCAAAAAAGTATCAAAGAACTAAAATTCACCAGATCACCAGATCACCACATCCAAACAATGAGATGCCACATCCCTCATTCATCATAATTGCTTCCTTACCCCTCCTTAGTTCCTGTTTTCCTGCACATAGTTAGATTTCTTCCCTGACATATAAATCCCTAATTTTAGCCCATCAGGGTGATGAATTTGAGACTGATCACCCATCTTTTCAGATGCAGCACCCAATTAAAGCCTTCTTTCCTAGCAACACTCATATTTCAGTGATTGGCTTTCTGTGCAGTGAGCAGCAGGATGTAGACTGAACCCTGGGTGTCTCATAACATCATCAGGGAGATGCAAATCAAAACAAAATGAGATATTATCTCAACCCAGTTAAAACTGCTATAATCAAAAACATAAAAATAAAAAAATAATAAATACCAGTGAGGATGTAAAGAGAGGTGAACTCTATGCACTGTTGGTGGGAATGTAAATTAGTGCAGCCATTACAGAAAACAATATGGAGGTTGCTCAACAAAACTAAAAATAGAACTAGCATATGACTGAGCAATCCATTACTGGGTATTTATCCAAAGGAAAGGAAATCAGTAGGTCAAAGAGATATCTCCCATATTTACTGCAGCACTATTCACAATAGCCAAATTATGAAATCAACCTGACTGCCTACCATCAGATGAAGGGATAAGAAAATATAGTATACAGTCATCCTTTGGTATCCATGAGGGATTGGCTCTAGGACTCCCATCACTCTCACATTCCCAGCAGATAACAAAAAACATGGTCGCTCAAGTCCCTTACATAAAATGATATAGTATTTGCATATAACCTATGCACATCCTCTTGTATACTTTATTTTTTATTTTTTGAGGCGGTATTTCGCTATTGTTGCCCAGGCTGGAATGCAATGGTGCAATCTCAGCTCACTGAAACCTCTGCCTTCTGGGTTCAAGTGATTCTCCTGCCTCCACCTCCTGAGTAGCTCAGATTACAGGCATGCACCACAATGCATGGCTAATTTTATAGTTTTAGCAGAGATGGGGTTTTATCATGTTGGTCAGGCTTGTCTCGAACTCTTCACCTCAGGTGATCCACCCGCCTTAGCCTATCAAAGTACTGGGATTACAGACGTGAGTCCCCACACCCGGCCATTCTTGTATATTTTAAATCATCTCCAGATTACTTATAATACCTTATATAGTATAAATGTTATATAAATAGTTGTTATACTATATCATTAGGGAATAATCACAAGACAAATTTGTACACATTCAGTACAGATGCAACCATCCTTTCCCCCCCACCACAAATATTTTTGATCCACTGTTGGTTGAATCCACAGTTAGGAAGAGTTGAATTGACAGATATGGAGAGCTGACTGTCTACACATAATGAATACTATTTAGTCATACAATAGAAAGAAATTCTGCCATTCTCAGCAACATGGATAAGCCTGAAAGACATTACATTAAGTGACATAAGCTAAGCACAGAAAAACAAATACTGCATATTATCACTCATATGAGGGAGATAAAGAAGTTGTCTCATAAAAGAGCAGCATAGTAGTTACTAGAGACTGGGAAGGGTGAAGGTTAAGGGAGAGTGGGCGAGGTTGATTAATGGGTATAAAACTACAGTTAGACAGGAGGAATAAGTTATAGGGTTCTATAAAACACTAGGGTGATTACAGTTAACAATAATGTATTATATATTTCAAAATAGCTAGATGAGAGAGTTTTGAATGTTCTCAACACAAAAAAATGATAAATGTTTGAGGTGATGGATATGGTAATTACCCTAATTTGATTATTATACATTGTATACACGTATCAAAATGTCACATATACCTCACATATATGTATAATGTGTCAGTTAAAAAGGAGGATTTGTGTGTGTGTAAATACACATATAATGTAAAGATAAAATTATTTTTTACTATACACTAAATAAAATTTAGAATAAAGACAAAAATGTTAATCCTGATCCAGTGGGGATCTGCTGATTTTTATTCATCTCTCAGAAGTTGCTATTTCTCATAAGTTGCTATTAATAATGGGAAATTATCCCCCAAAAAGTGACAACTAGCTCAACTACTAATAGGAAACTCTCTGCCAGAATAAAAAGTGTGCCCAGTTGCTACATTCTTTAAAAAAAAGGAAGAAGGAGAAAAGAAGGGTAATTTGCCAGCAAGAGTAACTTGCTGGAACTACTTTAGAGATCTGGAAAAAGAACACATAAGTAAAACATGTAAGATTCCATAAAGTGGCAGAGCATTCCTACTTATGGAATATGTAAGAAGAACAAGGTTAAGCATTTGTTGAATTAGTTAGCCTATGTGAAAAGACAATAACGATCATGGGTAATCTAAACAGAACATAACATTAAGAAATAAGAAATGTGTAATGATTTGATTTCTTACTTCTTTGCTCTTTGCAACTTCAGCAATAGCAGCAGTCCTTTGCTTTTCAAATTCATCATTATCATTTGTAGGTTTGACAGGCATTGTAACTTGCAATGTTTTTCTTCGATCAAGTTCTCTGCTATCCACTTGGACATGAGATACACACTTCTGGTAAAACAAGTAAGAATAAGTCAACTTAGTAGCTCCAAAAGAGATTCAAGTTTTCATTAGAAAGTAATACTTCTTCAAAAGAAAGTATCTTGTATGTTTTACAATAGCTAAAAGCCTACACAAATAAAATTCTATCCCATATATTTAAAAGTAGAAAACTGGAAAAATAACTTTTAAACAAACATAACTAGCAAATAAAATTAAAAGCTATATAAATTTGTGGCCATCTAAGCCAGGCACATATTTAAAACATATACTCGATCAAGAGAGCTAACTTTCATTTTAGGGTAATTACTTAAATAATTTTATATTTCAAACAATCTTGACTAATGTACAATAAGATCTAAATTTGGTTTTGTCATGAAGAGCTTAATTTCCATATTATACCACAATATCCATATGTGGATTGGTTATTACAATTATATGATGATATAAAAAGATGTCTCTGCACTTATAAACCACACTTTAAAAACATACTTTTGTCCAAAATCAGGCTTCAAAGTTTTTATATTTTTTCGGATAAAGTAAAAAAAAAGGCATCACTGCCTAAAAATAAGCCCTCAATTCTGATCTCCACTCCAATTTAACCAGCAAAAATTCTGTAAAATGCACTTTTTCTCAACTTGTTTAAAAAAATGAAAAGGAGGAAGATCTCAAAGAAATGTGTTACACAAATACAGAAAAATTTCAGTAATAAAAATATATCATATTGACACCAACACACACTCAGCATTACCTATCTTCAACCCATGTACAAGGCTGCAAGATGCTGCATAAGAATTTTTTCAGAATGAATTTTATAAACAAATAATATTATTAAAATTATACCTTTTATTATATCCCTTAACCCCCCAAAAGCTATAAAACACTTAAAAGTCTTAAGAATAATTAGATCATAAGTTTTCTGGAAGAGAAATATTATCACCAAAATGTTTAAGAGTAAATTTTTACAAATATATCATTATTATTTTCAAATATAAGTTATTAGAATGTTTGCACTGCTTTCCTTATGGGGATTTTTATTACACTGGGAGCATATCAATCATCAACATGGATCACACCATAGGACTTCACACTTCCTTTTATCTTGGCTATCTCTTCTTCGAAACTTAGTAAAAGAAAAAACATCATTTTTAAAATGCTTCAAAATAGGTTTGATGCAAAAATGATTTACTTAAGTGAGAGTAGATCTTACAAAAGGCTTTTGAAGATCATACTAAACAGCAAAATTTAGACACACAGACACATACACACAACCTTGTTACAGATGTGCAGATCTGTTGCCTACCTGTTATCTCCACAACTCATTGCTACTCTTAGCCAGCCCAGCACTCTTGAAAAAAATTAAAAAGCAAATGCAAGGCAGATACCAATAGTTAAATTTTGATGGCATCATCAGAAGAGCAAGTTGCCATAAGAATTATTCTCAGAATTGTCAGGGATAAAGCAACAGCAGGTTGGAAAAGATTGTTGAGAATCAATTTGATGCTGAAGACAACTGAAGTCACAAGATACTGGTCAGAAGGGGAGCTGCTTCAAAGTAGCATTTCATCTGATCGCCCTGTGTGGCTTCATTTCTCTCCCCCTCTTATGTTTTTAATGAACAAATGAGAAATTATGACATATTTCTGTTTTCTTACTTTTGAACTTCTCTAAAAAAACTCTTCCTCCATCCTATTTTAATTGGTTATAAGTTACTTTTCAGATATGGCTCTTAATTGCTTCAATCTTTGGGTTAACAGCTCTTGCAAACACCAACAATATAATTACAGTGAAGTAAAAAACTCAAAAAATTATTAAATTCCTTGCAATTCAGATTTCCAAATAACTCCATAACCTCTTAATAAATAGTTCAGCACATCATGAAACACAGCTTGAATACTAATGAAAAATACCTTTTCCTAATTTAAATTCAACTCCCAACACAAAAGTCATTACCTGTCCAAAAGGCACAAAAGGAGGTGGTCCACCTTCAGTTCCAATATTGCTTCTATTGTGTTTTGATAAGCTCTGTGGAAAAAGTCCAGTTACAAAAGAGCTGTTGTACATAAAAACTATATTTCCAACATTTATAATGCAATAGGAATCTATCTATTGAGTAGATTCTTATAAGAAATAGGAAGAAAAAGGACTTCCATAAAGTATTTCAAACCATACAAAATATATTATTCTTAACTTCAATAATCAGGCAAAGACTTTCTCCTCACCTCCCCTTACTAAAACACATATTCATACATAACTTTCAGAAATATTTATCAGGCCATTCCCCTAAGAAGAAAACAGTCCTCTTCAACAAGAAGCAAATTCAAAAATAACAAACTTTGGTAACAAGAATTCCATATCAAAGCATAAAGCTATAAGAGATAATATTACCTAGAAATTATCTTTAAAAATAAATTTTTCAGACACAAAATTTATTAGTTAACAACATAAAGGTAATTTCTAATTACTTAAACAGAACAGATTGTTACAGTATATAATATGAAGGTTCTTTCAATTATACTGAAATTTCCTTAATGTTTTATGTTTTTCAAAATAATTTATATTTTGAAAAAGTATTCAACCAATTGTTAATAAAAATAAGCTTCCAGATCCAACTAATTTGAGTTTTCTTTTTTCTTGAAATCTCATAAAAATAGAGATAACAATGTATTATGAAAATGGAAAGAAAATCTTCTCCTAGCAAAAGCAATTTCTCATATGATAAAGTCTTTCCAAAAATCCCATAAGGAGTCTTCAGGACTCTCTTCAGTTATGTATTCCTCTGACTTATTTTGGTTTTTAGGTATTAATATATACATATATGTCTTATTAGTTATTATTTAATACATTTCAACTTTAAACTTTTTGTGCATTTTAGTCATCATTACAGAAACCATTATGATTTAAATATGATGTAAAATAGGAGGTGACAATGTTGAAAAAAAAAGACCAACATGTGCACTTTCAAGTCTATTCCAGAGTTCCTGCATCATGTAAACACTATATATTTTATGTATATTTTATAAAGATAATTAACAATAATGACAACCGCAACATTCAGTTTATTGAGCAAATAATAATTTGAACTGTATATAAATGCTACATTTCTTCAAAATCTATCTTTAAGATATTAACCTAATTTTTTAAAACAACAAATGCATAAAATTATCAGGAGGCCCTTTCCTTAAATATTAAACAGACTATTCAGTTATAAATCATTCCAACCTATACTATCATTTCCTTTAAAAGTTCACAAATTGCAAATAATACCATATCTCAATAACATTATATAATTAAAAATATATTACAGGACCTGATAAAGGTACATGAGCAATCCTTAATCTCTCTTTATAAACAACTAACAATCTTGACAATGTGTAAGAAACAACATTTCTTGTTTTTAAGACATAGGATAACAGATAATGCAAGACTATTATCCCTGAGAGAAAGAGAAAAAAAAAAGGTGAGCTTGGGCTTTCTGCTTGGAGCCATGATGCAGACAGAGATCATAGAGAGCTGAGTTGAGAATATCAGCCTCACAGTCCAAGCAGGCTGATGCAACTGGAAGTTGTGGGGCTGTTTCAGAAAGAAGCTGCTGCATAGAAAAGAAGCTCCAGAAACTTTCACAGTTGTTCCCTTGAGTCACTGCTAAGAACAGGCTGAGCCAAAAACAACTGAGAGCTGTTAAGCCAAACCATTACCAGAACTCATAAAGGGTATACAGACAATCCAGCCAGACTGGACTATGCAGACTAAAAACTCTTTGGACATTCATTCAAGACGAGGAATAGAAATCCAGAGGGCTAAAAACTATTTAGAACAAAGGCTACTCTAGATATTCCTTTCAAAGCTTCAATACATGTCTTGAAGGGGCCAAACTGATCAAAAGTAAATTAACTATTGACCAAAGCTAAGTCCTATATTCATTAAAGGAAATAAGAAAATCCAGGCTCTCAACAAGTACCAACATCACAATGTCCAGCATCTAAGCAGAAACTACAAGGCAGGTCAAGAAAGAAAAATGTGACCATAACCATCTGAAAATTTAGTCAACAGAAACAGATGACAAAGATGGCAAACTAGCAAATAGGGTGTTAAACAGCTATTATAACTATGTTTAAGTATTTAAAAGAAAAAATAAATTCAACTAGAAAAGAAAAATACAAAAAAAAAAAAAAAAAAAAGAACCAAATGGAACTTCCATAAAAGAAAAAACCATCAACAATGAAAATCTTATTGGATGGGCTTAAGAGTAAATTAGATAAGACAGAAGAAAAGATCAGTAATAAAGAATTTAAAGATATAGTAATAAAATCTAACAAAATGAGGCCAAAGGAAAAAGCCAAGGGAAAAAAATGAATAGATCTTCAGTGACTTATGGGAAAATTACCAGCAGTCTAATGTATGTGTAATTGAAGGTATATTTAAAAAAAAAAAAGGAGTAGAAAGAGGGAAGAAAAAAAATATATTGGCCAAATCACATTTTCTAAATGTGATGAAAATAATAAACTCATAGATCCAAAAACTTCAGTGAATACAAACAGGATAAAACACACATCAACCATGCGAGGTATGTCATAATTAAACAATAAAATTGTTGAAATCAATAATAAAGGAAACACTCCTCCAAGAGTCCCTGCCTGGTCATGCCTGCAAGCAGTGTAGCCACCACCGTCCCAATAGAGCACTTTTGCTGACATCCTCCCGCCAGAATTGTTTGCCTGTGACCTCACTGCCACTCCTTCTGCTGAGTCCCTGTCCTCCATCAGAATGTCCCCCTCCTGTGGTGCCCCTTGCCAGAGCTGCCCACCTAAGGCAAGCCAACTACCAATGCCAGACTGCTTCCCACCTGTGGTGTTCCTGCTGCCACCACCAGAGAGCCACTGGCTGAAGGATCCCCCTCTCACATGGCCCCCTGCCTGCAGTGCCCCTTGCTGGAGCACTTACCACCCAAAGTGCCCCAGCTGTCACCACAGGAGCATTTCCTGCATGTAGCCCCCTCACTCGCAGCACTCCCCATCATCCTGGCTAGAATACTGCCGCCTGTGGGGCTCTCCTCACTAGAGCACTCCCACTTGCACACCACACACCCATGGCATTCCCCAGCGTGAGCATCCTCAACCTGAGGTAAAAAGTAATTTAGAAAATGAACAAAACCTCTAAGAAATGTGGGGTTATGTAAAGAGACCAAATCTACAACTCTTTCACATTCCAGAAAGAGAAAAAAAGAGAATAAGCAACTTGTTCTCTCTTTTTCTACTAGAGTACACAGAACTTTTCCAAATCTCACTAGACAGGTCAACGTGCAAATTAAGGAAATTCAAAGAACCTCTGTGACATACTATGCAAGATGACTATCCCCAAGACACAGTCATCAGATTCTCCAACGTCAATGCAAAAGAAAAAAATCATAAAGGTAGCTAGAGAAAAGGGGCATTTAGAAAAAGAATCCTATCCAGCTAACAGCACACCTTTCAGCTTAAACCTCACATGCCAGAAGAGAGTAGGGCGTATTTCCAATATCCTTAAAGAAAATCCAACCAAGAAATTCATATCCTATAAAACTAAACATCATAACAAGGGAAAAATGAAGTCCTTTTCAGACATGCAAAATGCTAAGGGGATTTATTACCACTAGATCTGCTTACAAGAGCTCCTAAACGGAATGCTAAACATGGAAATGAAGAAATGATACCTGTCATCACAAAGCACACTTAAATACATATTTCATTGTCACTATAAACTAAAACGATGCAATCAAGTCTACATAACAACCAACTAAAAATATGATGACAAAATCAAACCCTAACATATCAATATTGACCCTGAATGTAAATGGGTTAAATGACAGACTTAAAAGGAATAGAGTGGCAAGTTGGATAAAGAAGCAAGTCAACTGTTTGCTGTCTTTGATGTTTCTCCATCCCTTTACTTTGAGCCTCTGGGTGTTGTTACCATCCCACAAGTAACATCCCACAAGTAACAACCACCATCCCACAAGTAACAACACCCAGAGTCTCAAAGTAAAGGGATGGAGAAATATCTTTCAGGCAAACAGAAAACAAAAAAGAGCAGGGGTCGCTATTCTTCTGTCATCTGAAACAGACTTTAAACCAACAACAATTAAGAAGGACAAGGAAAGGCATGACATAATAATAAATAATTCAACTCAACAAGAGGACTTAGCTATCCTAAATATGTACATGCCCAACATTCAAGCACCCAGATTCATAAAACAAGTTCTTCTTGACCTATGTAAAGACTTAAACACAGTAATAGTGAGAGACTTGAACATCCCACTGAAAGCATTAGACAAATCATCAGGGCAGAAACATAGCACAAAAATTCTGGACTGAAACTCAACACCTAATCAATTAGACTTAATAAACATCTGCAGAATCCTCTGCCCAAAAACCACAGGATATGCATTCTTCTCATCTGCAGCAGAACACAGTCTGAGATCGACAACATGCTTGGCCATAGAGCAAGTCTCAATTAATTCAAAAAAATTAAAAATTATACCAAACACACAGTTGGACCACAGTGCAGTAAAAACAGAAATCAATAGCAAGATTTCTCAAAATCACACAATTACACAGCAATTTTAAAACTACTGAATAACCTCTGGGTGAACAATGAAATCAAGGAAGAAATAAATAAATTATTTGAAATTAATGAAAAGAGAGACATAACATAAATCTTTGAGGTGCTGCTAAAGCAGTGGTAAGATGAACGCTTTTGGTGCTAACCACCTACATCAAGAAGTTACAAAGTTCTCAAATTGGCTGGATGTGGTGGCTCATACCTGTAATCCCAACTCTTTGAGAGGCCAAGGCGGACAGATCACTTGAGGTCAGGAGTTTAAGATCAGCCTGGCCAACATGGTGACACCCTGTCTCTACTAAAAATACAAAGTCAGCTAGGCATGGTGGTGCATGCCTGTAGTCCCAGCTACTCAGAAGGCTGCAGCAGAAGAATTACTTGAACCCCAGAGACAGAGGTTGCAGTGAGCCAAGATCGCACCACTGCACTCTGGCCTGGATAACAGTACACCTAAAAGAACAAGAATAAAAAGAACAAACTAACCCTGAAGCTAGCAGAAGAAAAATAACTAAAATCAGAGAACTAAATGAAATTGAGATGCCAAAATCCAAACAAAAGATCAATGGAACCAAAAGATGGTTCTTTGAAAGAAACAAGATTGATTGACTGTGAACTGGGTACGGTAGCTCACACCTGTAATCCCTGCACTTTGGGAGGACAAAGTAGGCAGATCACTTGAGGTCAGCAGTTTGAGACCAGCCTGGCCAACATAGTGAAACCCCATCTCTACTAAAAATGCAAAAATTAGCCACATGTGGTGACACAGGCTTACAGTCCCAGCTACTTGGGAGGCTGAGGCACGAGAATCTCTTGAACTCCAGAAGTGAAGGCGGCTGTGAGCTGAGATTGCATCAGTGCACCACTCCAGCCTGGGAGACACAGCGAGACACTGTCTCAAGGGAAAAAAAAAACAAAACAAAAACAGATGGACAGACTGCTAGTTAGATTAACAAAAAAGAGAGAAGATCCAAATTGGCACAATCAGAAATCACAAAGATGATATTACAACCAATCCCACAGAAATACAGAAGATCCTCAGAAACGACTATGAACATCTCTGTGCACACAAATGAGAAAATCTAGAGGAAATGGATAAATTCCTAAACGCAATCTCCAAAGACTGAACCAGGAAGAGAGTGAAAACCTGGCCAGCCCAATAACAAGTTCTGAAACTGAATCATTAATAAAAAACCTCCTAACCAAAAAAGTCCTTGACCAGATATATTCATCACAGCCAAATTCCGTAAGACATGCAAACAAGAACTGATATCAATCCTACTGAAACTGTTCTGTAAATATCAAGGAGGAGGAAATTTCCCCTATTTCTTTGAACAAAGCCAGCATCATCTTGATGTCAAAATCTGGCATAGCTGCAACAACAAAAAACTTCAGGCCAATATTCCTGATGCACATAGATGGGGAAATCTTCAATAAAAATACTAGCAAACTAACGCAGCAGCACATCAAAACAACTGCTCTTTATCCATGCGATGCAATGTTGGTTCAACATATGCACATCAATACATGTGATTCACCACATAAACAGAATTAGCAATAAAAACCACATAATCACCTCAATAGATGCAGAAAAGGCCTTCAATAAAATTCAACATTCCTTCAAGTTAAAAACTCTCAACAAACTAGGTGTCTAAGGAACATATCTCAAAATAATAAGTGTCACTGGGCTGGGCACAGTGAATCAGTCCTGTAATCCCAGCACTTTGGGAGGCCAAACAAGGAGGATTGCTTGAGGCTAGGAGTTTGAGACCAGCTTGGGCAACAAAGAAAGACCTCATCTCTACTAAAAATTTAAAACGTAGCCAGACTTGGTGGTGTGCACCTGTAATGTCAGCTACTCAGGAGGCTGAGGCAGGAGGATCCCTTGAACCCAGCAGTTCAAGGTTGCAGTGAACTATGTTTGTGCCATTGTACTCCAGCCTGGATGACAGAGCAAGATTCTGTCTCAAAAATAATAATAATAGTAATAAGAGCCATCTATGACAAACCTATAGCCAGCATCATACTCAACAGGTAGAAGCTGAAGCATTCTCCTTGATAATTGGAACAAGACAAAGATGACCACTCTCACCACTCCTATTCAATATAGTACTGGAAGTCTGTCAGAGGAATTATGTAAGAGAAAGAAATATAAGACATTCAAATGAAAAAAGAAGTAAAACTATCTATCTTTGCTGATGATATGATTCTATATCTAGAAAACCCCCACAGACTCCACTAGAAGGCTTCTAGAACCAATAAACAAATTCAGTAAAGTTTCAGCATACAAAATCAATGTATAAAAATCTGTTGCATTTCTATATGCCAATAGCACCCAGCCTCAAATCAAGAATGCAACCCCATTTACAATGGCTACAAAAAGAATAAAATACCTAGGAGTACAGTTCAACAAGGAGGCAAAAGATCTCTACAATGAGAATTACAAAACACTGCTCAAAGAAATCAGAGACAACACAAACAGAAATATTCCATGCCCACAGATAGCAAGAATCAACATCATTAAAATAGTCACACTATGCAAAGCTATTTAGAGATTCAACACTATTCCTATCAAACTATCAATATTATTCTTCACAGAATTAGGGGAAAAAAACTCTTCTAAAATTCATATGGAGCCAAAAATGAGCCCATGTCACCAATACAATCCTAAGCAAAAAGAACAAAGCTGCCCAACTTCAAACTATACTACAAGGCTACAATAACCAAAACAGAATGGTACTGGTTCATAAACAGACACAAGTAACAATGAGTACTAGGTAAAAAACAGACACACAAACCAACGGAACAGGATAAAGAACCCAGAAATAAAGTGACACAACCACAAACACCTGATCTTTGACACAGTTGACAGTAACAAACACTGAGGAAAGGACTTCCTATTCAATAAATGATGCTGGGATAACTGGCTAGCCAATACGCAGAAGATTGAAACTGGACCCCTTCCAGTCACTATACACAAAAAATTAAGAAGAATTAAAGACTTAAGTTAATTAATGTAACATCTAAAACAATAAAAACCCTAGAATAAAACCTAGGAAATACCCTCCTTGACACTGGCCTTGGCAAAGAATTTATGACCAAGCTCTTGAGAGCAACTGTAACAAAAAACAAAAATAATAAGTGGGATCCAATTAAACTAAAGAGCTTCTGCACAGTAAAATAAACTATAAACAGAGTACACAGACAACCTACAGAACAGGAAAAAAATATTTGTGAACTCTACATCTAACAAAGGTCTAGTATCCAGAATCTATAAGGAATTTAAACAAATCAGCAAGCAAAAAACAAAGAACCTCATTAAAGAATAAACAAAGGATATGAACATTTCTCAAAAGAAGACATACAACTGGCTACCAAATATATGGAAAAAAAGCTCATTATCACTAATTATTAAAGAAATGCCAAATCAAAACCACAATGTGATACCATCACATAACAGTCAAAATGGCTAGTATTAAAAAGTCAAAAAACAACCAATGCTGGCAAGGTTGCAGAGAAAAGAAAACACATATACGCTGTTGGTGGAAATGTAAACTAGTCCAGCTACCGTGGAAAACAGTTTGGAGATTCCTCAAAGAACTAAGAGTTAAACTACTCTTTGACCCAGCAATTCTATTACTGCACATACATCCAAAGGAAAATAAATCATTCTACCAAAAAGACATATGCACTCATTTGTTCATTGCAGCACTATTCAAAGACATGGAATCAACACAGAACTGGATGAAGAAAATGTGCTACATATACATAATGGAATACTACACCACCATAAAGAAGAATGAAATAATGTCCTTTGCAGCAATATGAAAGCATCTGAAGGCCATTACTCTCAGCGAACTAGCGTGGGGAGAGAAAACCAAATACCACATGTTCTCACTTATAAGTGGGAGCTAAACACTGAGTACACCTAGACACAAAGATGGGAACAAGAGACATTGGGGACTGCTTAAGGGAAAAGGGTGGGAAGAGGAAATTAGCTGCAAGGCTACCTATAGGGTACTATGCTCACTACTTGGGTAATGGGATCTTTCATACACCAAGCCTCAGTGACACAAAATTTACCCATGTAAGAAGCCTGCACATGTACCTCCTTACCCTAAAATAAAAATAGGGGGGAAAAAAAGGAAAAGCCTTAAAAGCAGATAGAGAAAAGATACATTACATAAAAAAGATTACCACAGACTATAGATAGTATAGTAGGTAACTGCCAATGATGTCCTTAAAACGCTTAAGAAAAATTTTAAAAATCTTTCAATGTAGAAATATATATTCGGAGAAAATGCCCTTAAAAAGTAATGGCAACAACAACAACAACAACACTCTTCTGAAAACCAAAACTAAAATATTTCATCATCAGCTAACCTGAACTAAAAGACACACTATGTAGACAACATCATTGATCTATACAAAAGAAAAGAGAGAGGGCTGGAAATGGCAAGTATGTAGAAAAACAAAAATGTCTTAAAATTCAACAGCCCTTTATGTTAAAAACCCTCAATAAACTAGGTATTGATGGAACGTATCTCAAAATAATAAAAGCTATTTACGACAAACCCACAGCCAATATCATACTGAATGGGGAAAAACTGGAAGCATTCCCTTTGAAATCTGGCACTAGACAAGGATGCCCTCTCTCACCACTCCTATTCAATATAGTATTGGAAGTTCCAGCCAGAGCAATCAGGCAAGAAAAAGAAATAAAGGGTATTCAATTAGGAAAGAAGGAAGTCAAATTGTCTATTTGCAGACAACATGTTTGTATATTTAGAAGACCCCATTGTCTCAGCCCAAAATCTCCTGAAACTGATAAGCAACTTCAGCAAAGTCTCAGGATACAAAATCAATGTGCAAAAATCACAAGCATTCCTATACACCAATAATAGACAAACAGAGAGCCAAATCAAGAACAAACTGCCATTCACAATTGCTACAAAGAGAATAAAACACTCAGGAACACAACTAACAAAGGATGTAATGGACCTCTTCAAGGAGAACTACAAAGCACTGCTCAATGAAGTAAGAGAGGCCACAAACAGATGGAGAAACATTCCTTGCTCATGGTTAGGAAGAATCAATATAGTGAAAATGGCCATACTGCCCAAAGTAATTTACAGATTCAACGCTATCCCCATCAAGCTACCAATGACCTTCTTCACAGAACTGGAAAAAAAACACCTTAAACTTCATATGGAACCAAAAGAGAGCCCGCACAGCCAAGTCAATTCTAAGCAAAAGAACAAAGCTGGAGGTATCACACTACCTGACTTCAAACTATACTACAAGGCTACAGTAATCAAAACAGCATGGTACTGGTACCAAAACAGAGATATAGACCAATGGAACAGAACAGAGGCCTTGAAGGCAACGCCACACATCTACAACCATCTGATCTTTGACAAACCTGACAAAAACAAGCAATGGGGAAAGGAGTCCCTGCTTAATAAATGGTGTTGGGAAAACTGGCTAGCCATGTGCAGAAAGCAGAAACTGGACCCCTTCCTGACACTAAAATTA